>MSTJ01000071.1:0-68324 GCA_001956345.1 Ramalina peruviana
CCATTCCCTTCCTAGGCGAAAAAACTCGCATCCACAGCGCCGACAGAAAAGGGGGAAGCAGGACCAGGAGGAGGGGAGGGAGGGGGTGGRGGAKGGAGGATGAGATGATTGAGGGATTGAATTGGAGAATATGGGTCTTCTCTTTGTGCATAGGAAAGGGATACGAAGAGATAGAGGGACGACGTCCCAAATCGGAGCAACGAATATGGTCGATGTAGGGGTAAGAAGTGGTGGGGTCAACAGATAATGCCTCCCTCGCTCCAAGGGCCAGCACAAGCTTAGGAGCAAGATAGATTTCCCTGTATTTGAAATGAAACAAGAATGACCAATATGCAAATATCGCGAAATCGTCAAAACGGGATATTGAACAGTGAAATAGAGATAACAGAACATCTCCACACCTTTCTCAGGGATCCCTCCCTTCCCCCCACCGCCTGCTGCCTCCTGCGCCGCTTGCTCGAGCGCCTGGTGTGCATCCTGAGGCAAGGATGTCAGGACCAGTGAGGCGGACAGGGGCAGCGGAAGGGTTTCGTCAGTGTTGTTGTCATCGGTCGAGGTGGGGGCGTCGGGGATTGTGGGTGGGGGGGTGGGGTGGTGGTGGTGGTGGTGGGGTGAGGACATGGTATTTGAGAAGGATGATGGAGAAGGGTTGAGGGATGTGAAGAAAGTTTGGGGGGCGGGAGGGGAGGAATGAATTGGGGAGAGAGGAGGGCGAAGAGGGGGTGAAGTGGTTTGCCTGACTCGGCGAAAACGAGATTGTAAGTGGAGGAACAGAAGGGATAGAAGGTGGTACAATGTCTGGCTGTCGGGCATGAGTCGAAAATGTCTTATTCTCATGGGTATCTAGTATCTAGACTGCATATCTACGTATCCACATCGATCACATGCCTCGAAACACATTGCCACTTGCACTCCTTCTCTCCTTATCCCTTTGCCGATCCCTCTTCCTCCCCTCGTCTTTGTTGGTCTCATCGTCGTGCCTTTTCTTACTTTTCTTCTCAGGCGCAAACGAGATCTGCTTCTCCCCCACAACAGCAGCGCTCACCTGATCTCGAGAGCCCCTCGGACCACTTTGGGCCATCCTCTCACCAAATGGTAAATCCCGTATTTTGGGAGCCTTCTTCGATGAGGACACTTCCATGCGCACTGGCTGCTGAGGTCGATGGCCAGATTTTCGGTAATCAGAAGTAGAGATGCGGCCGCTCTGGCTGGACTTGGGCGCAGGTCGTATTTCTCCATCACTTGCATCTCCATCAGAGTCGTCCGTAGATGAGGACCTGGCTGCATCTTCGAGCGCTTCTTCCTCTACGGCGGTCAACTTCCGCTCCTTACCATTGGTGGGCTCTAGCGCGGTCGTCTTGGTGCTCGGATTGAGCTGCTGGAACTCATGAGAGCGCTCGTCGATGGCGAAGGCCTCGTCCTGGAAGAGTTTGGCAAAACGAGGGTCCGTGAGGAGATTGCCGTCTGGCTTCTCATCCACCATCTGCTCGTCTTCAACCGCTTCGGCTTCAGTCTCAGGCGCTGGAGCTTCTGGCTGAGCAGATTCATCGCCACCATCTCGGAGCACCTTTCGTGCTTGTCTCCGCTCCTCCCGTTCCTGTCGCTCCATCATCTTCTCCGCGAGTCGCTTGTTGACCTTGGCTGTGACCTTCTTGTTTCCTCGAATCCTGCTTGCCCGTTCGGCTTCTATCTTTTCCTTGACGCGCTTGTTATGCTGCTCCTCCCATACGAATGGATCGGCTATCATCTTGGCTTCCTCGTAGAGTCGCTGTGCCACGAAGTAGCCGTGCATGTAAGGCCTGAGGAGGCTCGTCGTTCCAACCAAGTGCGAGAGGTTCAAAGCTTCCAGCTGCTGCATGGTTAGGAATTTGTAGTTGTCGTAGATTTCGCCAACCTTCTGCGATTGAAAGGCGTTGGGGTCATTAGGATCCTCTGCCATCTCTTCCACAAGATTGTCGAGGAAAGAGCACCATTTCGGTGCGGGACCTAATTGGGGGATGAAGAACGAGTGCTGTTGTCGACCTTCATTCGCAGTAAGCAGCATGCCAGAGTCCTTGCACCATGCAACCGAATTGAGATCAACTGCAGGCTCCACAGAGGTCCACGGTAAGCCGTCTTGAGGGTCCCAGATTTTGATGATGCGCTTGTCCGATGACAAAATCTTTGGCTCCAAAACTTGTGAGTGATGGGAGGTGGATGGTGATAGGTATATGATGTCTTGGATGGGATATCCATATCCTTGATCTTTCTTGAGGATTGGATTGGGAGATCTCAGGTCGTAGAGGTGTATCAGACCTGTTGAGGAACCTGTTGCCAGACCAAGTCCCGAGCGATCGAACTCGAGCGCGGTGACCTCTTGTCTGCCGTCGACGACATCCCTTGGTGAAGGGTTCTGTAGAAATCCAACCCTCTGTCTTGACCTCGAATCCCAGAATTCGACGGTGCCGAGCGATGTCCCGAAAGCCAGCAAATTGTGGCTTTCTTCTGCTACTGCTGCAACGTTCACGGCACCTGCGCCGACTTCTCCCTGCAGTGCGTGGGTACCACTTGCGACTGACTCATCTCCAACATCAACCTCGAAGGCACGTAGGAATTGGCCCGATTCTAGGTTGAGCCTGAAGACTTCCCCGCTCCCGTTCTCATTGACGCCCACGGCAGGCACCAGAACATCGGCGGTAAACCTGTTGTACTTGACATCCCGGCCGTATCTTGGTATCCGACAGGTATAATGGCAGCCCAGAGGAGTATGAAATTCGAGCGATCTGTCGGCTTGCAGATGTAAAGATTTCGAATAATCCGAGGAGAGGAGCAGAAATTTAGTGTTCAAGGCGGTGGTATGGCGAGCAAAGGACAGTGAAAGGTGGGGGAGGTGATGGGTATGTATCTGAGGTTTATAAGTGCCTGTACTCATAGACTCAGCGCATACTTGCTGAAGATAGTTGGATTGCTCGTCATACCAGTGCTCATCACCCATTGTCCGTCATCGCTGACTCTGATGCACTGGCTCGCTTCTTCGAACTCGAAGTCCTGCAAAAGCTCAATGCGACTCGCATATTCCGGGTCGTTTTTGAGACTTCGTTTGCGTTTGCGCGCAAGCCATTCGGGGAGTGGACGGGCAGTGGACGAACCTGAGATGGTATAAACTGGTACAGCAGAATGATTGCTGACCTTCATCTCATCTTCAGGCGAAGTGAATACCACTGGCAAGGGCTTGTCCTGAATCAAGAAAAAATTGTGCGTTGATTTCAAGATTTGTGCATAATCATTTTCCCAAAGCGGCAAAGAGCCATAAAATTCAATATCTGGTTGCAACGCCACAGCCGTTGTCTCACAAGCTGAGGGCGGAGGAATGCGGATGCGACCAATGCCAAACCTAGCTGAGTTAGAGGCCTTGGGGGCAGGGAGGCTCAGGCATGCCGCATGCAGGGCGGTAAAGTTTTGGCCTATTCCGTAAAATGGCAGGGTTTATGCGAACTGATGCAGACGAATTACGAGATCTCGACGGCTGATTGCTGTCACTATCTTCGTCGTTCTTTACCATTTCGCTCTTGATCTTTGCAGTCCCAGCTTCAGCATCCACCCGTGCAGGCCACCGTGGTACTGTCACACCCATCCCGGCTCATTGTAGATACAATTGTGGCATGCCCAGTATGCTCCTCCGATCCAGCTCAGATCTTTCGAAATGCTGCTGGCGGATGGACTCGGCTTCTGAAACTTGCACTGTCGCTGCCCAGCGCTGGGAATGGATTTCCCTGAAAATTTGTCCACGAATTGCTTTGAGCTAGTAAGTCCAGCTATCCAAGGGGCGGCATGCCCAGCAGGGCGGGGGCTGACCTGATCTTAGACAGGGGTCTCTGAAGTATCATGGACACTGTTGCGGCTTCCAGATGAGAGCAACACCGCCGAGGATGACCATGGGCAGCTAGAAGCCACCCGTTCGTCACTCTTAAAGCTTGCTAACATTGAGCATCAACTGTGCCGAGATGGATTCTATGCAATTTTGGACATTGATGATTTTGCTATCTGGGTTTTTACTCTTGCTGAAGCCAAGTGCAAGTCATTGAACACACGGATAGAGAAATTTCAGCTACAAGGTAAGTCGCCCGATGATTCGTGCCACGAGCGCCAGCTCATACTGGCCACAGCGGCTTCCACGGGGGTCCTCAGTACTTGGGCTCTCGATGGCTCGTCTTTGGGATCCCGACGTCCAAGTGGCATTCCAGGCTTGGTTTCCAGCAATTTGGATGCGTTCAATGCGAATTCAGCCGTGCCAGCTATTGAAGAGACCTCGACATCATACCAGAAAGATGTAATCTATAATCGCCTGACCCAAGCCATTAGCCATTACTTAGCCATATCCCTGAGAGACACATCCGGATGGCTGCTGTATGGAACATGTGCTTGCATCCGTGAGTTATCCCTTGGTCTGAACACGGTTGATAGCCTTCCGGACACACAGATTGCCACCTTCAAAACCCGGTGGCATCCTCATGGCTCGTTGCTTGTCCAGGTAGTCCGAACCAAGATCACTAAGCTGTATAGAGTATCACAAGTGTACGAGATGAATCAAAGCCTTCAGATTGGTGATTCATTGCTAATCTTGCCATCCGTCGCTCACGGCAAATTCCTCGGTATAGAACCGCGGTCCCAATCCCGCCAACGGCGCTCCCATGTTCGTGCGATGGAGGATCTCATCAGGGGTGAGCTTGAAGACATATGTCTTCCGTTGATCGAACCCGCAATATGGATTCGGGTGGGCTTTGATTGTGTTGGAGATAGCGAGCACGGCGATGGTGATACATTTACCCTCTGGCCCGCACAATACTGCATCTGCAAACCTCCTTACGAGCTTTCGAACCCTTTTCGTGAGGTCAGCGATGCCATTGATCCCACCAGCGACCCCATACAGAGAGCTAAGGAATGGTACGATCAAAGGTTCGAGCGGGCCAAGGCGAGTGAGAGGGAGAAGCATAGGTTGGAACAAGAGGCCCAGGAAGCGAAACGTAAGCAGGCCAGGGAACACCAAGAAGCGACGCAAATGCTGTCACCCTTGGATCATCGGGGCGATATCCAGGATGGCAGCGGTGTGTACCCTACACCACCAGATGCTCCGCCTTCGCAAAATCACGAAACACCCACCCAGCCAGGAACCCACAATTCGAGCGAAAGAGGCGGGATCGAAGGAAGCTTCACCAACACACCCTATAATTTCAACCAGGAGCAGGATGATTTGTTTGGGGATCATGACATTGATCTTACAGAGGCAGACTTCGACTTTTTCGATGAGCCAAGTCCGGGACAAAATGAAGGAGCCATCAATCAAGTGTCGCTCGCCAAAGACGGCAGCGCATTGCATCTGGATGCACCACCTGAGGCGAAAGATATGCCTTTCGGATTTATTAATGCCACCCCAAGTCCAGGAAAGACTGGCGGAAAGGATGCAGAAAACACACAGATGCCATTTAATGACCTACAAGAATCCCTCGAGACTCAGACATCAACAAAACCCAAGTTGTCCTTACCTTCAGCTCGCGATATTGAATCAAGATCGGTAGCCGTGGTAGTGAAACATGATAATGAAGCAATCCAAGACGATCCGTCAGCTGCGTCAATCGAAATAAGCAATAATGCGGGATACATCAGGGCGCTCCCACCGTTTGTCGGAGACATTGACACGAAGTACTCCTCGGAAGGTCGTTTCGCATTTCCAGTGGAGCGAATTCCCTCGAAGGAGAGTGCAGAGCAAGAGGCACATCAGACCTCAGCTAGAATACCCCAACTAGGGTTGTTAGACGGCAGTGCTTCTGATACTGAAGAAAGCTTGGAACAAGGTTTGCCCGCCTCAACCTCTTTGATGACTTACGCTGATAACCGAATAGACACCATTGAGACTCCGGAGACTGCCTCACCGGGTGATCCTATGGAGGTCGATGACGACCAGCTGATGGGGATCCCTCAGCCTACGATCAACATCAAAGACGAGCACGAACAGGTTGTGGACAGCTGCGTCCTGCCTCCGCTGAGATACATGGTCGCTGGCACCGACTCCCGAAGACCAGATGTGCTATCTTTGAGAAAGGAGGACTCCTGCAAGTGGTCAGTCCCTGACGAAAAGCTCTTGATACAAGTTGCTCAACTTGTAATTGACCATGCAATTGGAAGACAACCCCTTTGCAAAGATCCAGAGTTGTCAGCCTGTAACCCATTCCTTTATTACGATACAACCTCCAAATTCCTGGAAATAATAC
The DNA here is from genome assembly GCA_001956345.1 of Ramalina peruviana. NCBI lineage: Eukaryota > Fungi > Ascomycota > Lecanoromycetes > Lecanorales > Ramalinaceae > Ramalina > Ramalina peruviana. The sequence goes on from MSTJ01000071.1 coordinate 6,249, forward strand.
GGGATTTCATGTTGGGGGCACTGCCTCACAGCTGCATTCGCACTTTGATTGAATTTGCTCAACCTAAAGTGGAGCCTGGAAACAAGGGCCAGTCGCACAACAACGTGCTGCCGATCCAATTATTGGATCATCCCTTTACCCGCATAAAACGCATTGACACTAGCATGGATATTCTACCATCAGCCCTCTCATTCTGGGAAGAGTTGGGCCTGCAACCTGCATCTGGAAGCAAGGACGTACTCGGAGTCTGCGTCGCCCCGAACTTGAGTAATTCGAGACATCTCTGGAAGCCGATCAGGACCTTCTTGGAGATGATGACTGATGCCTACCAAGCATGCAACCTCGGCTCACACGCCATACTGAAGCAGAAGGACGGTGAATACGATCCTGCCCTAACAGGCGGCTACGGTCGCATTGGTTCTGCTTTGTCCCAATTAGGAGACTCGGAGCGGACTCTCGTGGCTTATATGCTGGATGATGGATCCAGGCTGCTACCAGAGATATGTGCGCAGTCTCTTGAGCTACTAAAGACCTACAGGGATGGTCGTCGGAAAATGGGACGCCGGATATTTTCGGACGTGGTGATCCAAGTCATACCGCAAAAGCTGGTCTTCTCGTCTCACCACTTGGTCGTCCCAACGCTAGACGTTTACAAATCGCTGGCTTTTGAACTCTACAACAAGTGCGGTCCTGCCGACCGCGAAAGCCCAAGTCCTCCTTATACTTGTGCACCCGCGGTTTCTTTGTCGAAAATATTGCCTGATAAGATTGATTTCAAGCTGGATACGAATCCCGCTGCCGCCACTCTGTATGATGACAATCGCATTCACGTCGCCTACTGTTTCGATCCAGAGAACGAGTGGATCACAACTTCTTGGACGGACAACCTCGGCACCCTACAATGGAACGCAGCATACTGTAACGGGCTGAACAGTGACGATCCATGGGAACCATTCAAGCGTCTTGCTAGGGAGATTGTGGAAACTACTCTGGAGATGCTACAGCCTCAATCACGGACGTGGCGGATCTTCATCGCGAAAGCAGGTCAGCTCCTCAAGCAGGAGCTAAAGGCGTGGCAAAGCGTCCTTTCGAGTCTGAAGAGCCCCATTCGTGAATACAGCATCCTGAGCGTCGATGATAATGCCGATCTGAAGACTGCCATGATCGTGGACAGAACAGTAGGCTTAAGTGAGGCGGTCGACTATCTTGCCACGCCTGCGCAGACTCCTTCTGCTACAGGTCACTCTCCAGAGGCGTCGTTGCCCATTCCCGGAAGCTCGGGAACAGGCTTTTCTCAGGATCAAGAAAGCCGTCTGATCGACATCCGGGACGAAACCTGGATCTTCCAGCCAAGATATTCCATCGATGAACCATTCCGTACAACCGATCTGTGCAAAGCTCAGGCCAGCGGCTATCTTCTCAAAAGGCATAACAAAGCTGATCAGGATGGACTTGATGCATTGGCCGTAATGCTCATACACCACGATGAGAGGCAAAGCAATGCGATACTGCGTGAGGTATTGGAAATGTATCAAAAATTGTCCGTCCTGGCACGGGTCAGGAATCCGGCTCAGGCGGTCAAGGCGTTATTGCCACTTCATGTTGCTGCAGCTAGGACAGGGCATACTGCTGTGAGTGGCACGATGCGCAGGGATTGATGCAGAGCGTGGTTTGCACTTCCTCTTTGGGTAGTGAGGTTTCTGCACATGGGCGTACTCCATACGGGGCGTACGGAGTACTGCAGGAAACAATGCAGGCAAAAATGCAGGCGACCATACGGCGTCGTTGCTTTGGGATAACATCATCTACTTCCGTACGGTCAGCTGGATGCTATTTGCTGGGGAAACGGAAAGAACGGCCAACAGCAAACTGTGGAACTTATCATGCACATATATGAAATTCGTTTGGTTCATATGATTGGTCCGCTTCATCCGATGCCTGAGCCACACGATGAAAGATAATCGCCACCTCGGCCACTTTCCCCGCAAGTCGCGTACCATGGGCCACGTTCAAATTTTGTCACTCGTATTTTATGAATTGTGAGCTGACACTACTGTCGTCCCGAATTGGCAGCCGCGGTCTTGCCTCAACAATGTGAAAGGCAATTGATGGTACGCCTGGTAGGAGTGACTGCTGAAACAGGTGGGTTCCATTACTGCCTGCTGGCTCAATAGTAAACAACAACAATTGTTGTGGCGACCAAATTCATCTCTTCTGTCATCACTTGTGAATCAATGAGTAAAAGTGAAGACATCAACAGTCACCTTTTACCCCACTAGTGTGCAGATCCCCAGCATCGTGTCACACATTATCGACATACATTAAAGAAACGCATCGTGTCACAAATCAATGACTTATATTAAGCAAACGCAAGGACACGTCAGCTAGTCTCAAGATCGCCGGCACCTGCAGCTCAGCAACACTATGGACGATCTAGAGCAAGAGTTCGGTCCCACTAGTAGTGTCACACTGAACAACACTGCTCCGTCACCTTCATCTCATAATCAAGATGTTCGTCGACTTGACAACAACAAGACTTCACCCAGGGCTGCTCCAGACAAGCCCGCCTTCTTTACACATCACCCCTCCACATCGTCTGTTGATAGACCAGTAGCTGTATCGACAATGTCTTCTGTAACGGATCTCTCCGAGCGACCTCAAATTCAGTATATTAAGCGGTTTGGCCATAGAAATCCCGTGACCCCGGTGATTTCTCACAACCTCCCAACCAAGGACGCTACGTCTGAGGAAGCTTCTCCCAGCTCACCCGCTTCCTCCGTGGACATCATTACAGAAACTACTACCCACCTATCGGATGCCCGTCCATCTGCAGATGATAGACTTATCGATACCGCCTCTGATACCTCAGAAGCAGAATATGATCAACATGACACATCCGATGACGCCGTTGCCAATCAAGGTCAACTAAGCTCCAATACCGGGTCTATCGACTCAGACCCCCAAAAGCACCACTCTGCTAAAGCTCACACTATCGACCAGCCGTGTGAAGGATCACCCAAAATGAGTGATGGACTTGGACGTGCTGAGCAGCCCGCGAAGTCTCTTCTTCGATCGGAACGCCCCAACGAAGCTGAGGAGAACGAGGACGACGATGAGGACGACGACGAGGACGATGAGAACGACGATGACAATTACAATCCTGTCAACAACAGATTCTACGCTCCCAGCAACAAGCAGACCAAGGCTTTGAGTGGAGATGACAGTCATAGCAATGAAGCTGAGCCAAACACGATCCATTCGGCAGTACACCCGACGTCCGAGCAGCCATTCCGCCACCCAAAGCCTGGATTGTATCAGCAACCTCAATCTCAATCTCCAGACTCTGGTAACTTGGCGCGGAAATTGCAGGCTTGGCGGCAACAGGACACTGACAGATACAACGAGTTCACCGCAATGGTTGGTAACCTGGCGCGGAAATTGCAGGATTGGCGGCAACAGGACACTGACAGATACAACGAGATCATCGCAATGGTTGAAAACCAATGTCGAACACAGGAGGACAAGAAGCGGCTGATGACTGAAAACCGGGACCTGAGATTGGAAGCAGCCCACCTCAGATCCATCATCAACGGCAATAACCTTGGGCACCTTATTGATACCACTTTGGAGAATCCGTCATCGAGGAATATCTCACACCTGGACTCTCCCACTGGCCATCATCGTCTGGACTCTTCCAATGGCTATCATCTAGACGACTCTTACGGGGGCGATGCTTCCTTTGAATACGATCCTGACGTACCACGACCGGCATTTGATGGTCGCGGCTATGCGTCTAATGCGAATATACCTAATGTGCGGACCAAATGGCAGAGTAAGGAGGACAGAAAGGCCTTGCGTATTGGGACCAAATCCGACGACTGGCAAGAAGTTTCGAGGAGAAAGAACGGCGGAGGAAGCGCGAGGACGAACCCCCGTCTGAATGGCCCGATCCTGGGTTCATACAACAACAAGCCTTCACCCATGAGAAACATAAAGGCGCTGCTATATGATGCAGAAGGCCTCCGAGTGGATCCACCGCTCGATAAGCCTCAAGACCCGTCGTCGTCTCACACAATATGGACCATGAACAATGAGCAGCGTTTCTGTCATTCGGATGTACGAGGCAGGTAGGTCTATGTCTTGGGAGTCCTTTTCTCGTGAAAGCAAGACTAAGTGCGGCTTAGGTGCCTCGATCGACACTGTCAATATCGGCATCGTTCGGATTCTAGCTTGAGCAACGATGAGCTCAAAGCCCTTAGAGCCTTCTTCCGTCGGTTGCCTTGCACGGCAAAGAACAGTTGCCGCGACGCTGGCTGCATGTTTGGGCATAGCTGTCTCCATCCGACAGACTGCTCCAGGGGTGCCAAGTGTGCCTGGGCGGCGACGCACAAATACGGTCAAGAGGCTGATAACACCGAGGAGCTGATTCCAACGGATTAGACTTTCAAGGTATAATCGGAACGAGCTCGCGAAAGAGCAAGTTCAGCTAACATCTGCCAGTTAGCTACTATCACATAAGCAAGGCTTCAACATTCCTTGCAGCTCGGTTGAGTTTCTGAGCGATGCCCGGGTTGGGCTGAGAAACAAGTTGCATACAACACAGAGACGGGTCAGCGGCAACAAAGATGCACTTGCTTACTTTCTTTTGCTACCAGGCGTTTTAGTATGCGTTGCTTAGACTTACGAAAAAATCAAAAACCCCATAAAACCCCACACCTTCAGATGCAAAGCTCAGACTCTCCCATTCATCTTAAGTGCAAGTGGACTGGCGTGTACAATGGTCAGGCAAGACAAAGAGGGACACTGGCAACGCGAAGCAAAGGCGTCGAGTTGCATAGTCAGCCGTGCCAGCTTACCAAAAGAAGCGTGATGACGAAGGCTTACCTTTTGAAAGCTTAGTCGGAATCGTAGTCCACGAGGGGGAGAGTGCTGGTAGGAGGCCGCGGGGGTGTTTCCACTGGCGGAGGATCGAGTGGTGAAGCAGTCTCTGGGGATTGCCGTCGTTTCCGCTTGATTGAGGGTGTTGTTGTTGCTGTTGCCGATGATTTCGAAGAGGTGAGGAAAGGGTCGATGGCGGCGAGGGTGTTGGTGCCCAGGCTCCTGCGGAGGTTGTCTTTCGGTTGATCTCTAACAGACATGCTTCTTTTCTCGGTCTTGCCGCTGCTACTGCTGCTGCTACCGCCTCTTGTTTTGCCATTCGTCGAGTCAAAGAGCCCCTTCGCCCTCACCCGGCTCTCCAACCCTCCCACCTCATCACCAAACTCCACCAATCCAGCCCTCACCACATCCTCCTCGCTCTCCGGGACCAGCTCGCCTCCAAACCCGATCCGTTCCTTCACCTCCTCCGCACTCTGCCACTCTTTTTCTCTTTCCTTCCGCCCGACCCGGAACTCCCTCCTCAATCGCCGATTCCTCTCCCCGGGATCATCCCACACCCCGTTCGCCGCATACAGCTCCTCCACCCTCCCCGCTTCCCTCTTTTTGGTCACCTCATCCCCCACCTTCTCCTCCACCCTTGCGAACGGATCATTCGCCAACCGCACCTTCTCCCCCTCGCTCTTCAAGCCCGCGACCACCACCTCCCCTTCCCTCGTCCCCTCTCGCTCCTCACCGATATCCCGTTTCCGCGCTCCGCTGTGTACGATATATGCGGTGTTGGCGGGATCGGTGCGGATTTCGATCTTCCCGGAACAGGGGGGGTGGGTAAAGGTGAAGCGGAGGATGGGCGTGGAGTGGTAAGTGGTGTCCCCGACGCGGGATTTCTCGGCGTTGAAGCGGACGCCTTGCCCGATTAGCGTGGGGGTGCGGCAGTGGGTGCACCAGATCGCGAAGGGGAGTTCGAAGCGGATGGTGAGGATGCCTTGGTTTCTATTGTTGGGGTGTTAGTGGGGAGGGGGGTGGTTGGTAAAGGGTTTGGGGGTGGGGGGGGGGGGGAGGAGGAAGGCATCGTTGCGGTTGGGGGGGGAAGTTGGAGATGGGGTTGGGGTCTCAAAGGACGACGACGGATGAGAAGGATTTGGGGTTGGTTGATGTTTCACGCAGATAAAGAAAATATTGAGGTCGGTAATTGCAGCCTCTTGGATAAGGAATAAGAATTCGTCGTGCTAGAGTACAGCCTGGATGAACTGAGTTGCAGCCCCGTCAGCCAAAACCATCTCGGCCAATCAGAAGGGCCCACGCTAGCCTTCTTTAGTCAATATGTCAAAGTCACCATATCATATGCACCCCAACGGCGCACAGGACCTTTCGCAAGCTCATAATCTTGAACTCTGCGCAAGACAATACTGCTTCCAGCTCATATAGATCCCTGTCGTGGCTTTCTCCTCGAGTCGCGACCAGTCCGGTGTTGCTCGGTGATTGCTACCCTAGCAGCTGTAGCCTGCTTGTATCTAATAGAATACATACAACACCGAGGGGGCGGACTGGTCTACAAAACCCGGAGGAAATCTACACCTTCCTACTAGCAACGCGAATCACATCACTGGAGTACAAGTTCAAAACGCGCCGAGAGCGCTCCTCAGATGGTGATGCTGGGCACGTCCAGTTGGAAGCTCTCATGCCTACTGCTGGGCGCGACCGCATTCACCACATGCCTCTCTAGTGCTGTCGCCGATGATGGAAACTGGACTACCGTACACGAGTCAGGGCGCTGCGCGATTCGAGGGCAGTGTGGCAAGAAGTCCCTGTTTGGTGGCGAATTACCCTGTCCGGACAACGGGTTGGCCGAGGAGCCAGACAAGGAGACGAGAGAAAAGCTGATAGACATCTGTGGAACTCAGTGGGAAGACGGTGATGTCTGCTGTAACGGCGATCAAGTCAGTGCCCCTTTATAACCACTCTCCCGCAACAGTGGAAGTGCATGTCTGACGATAAATAGGTTGATGCTCTGAAAACAAACCTAAAGCGTGCGGAACCGATCATATCATCATGTCCAGCATGCAAAGCAAATTTCTTCGACCTCTTCTGTACATTCACCTGCTCCCCTGGTCAGTCTCTGTTTGTCAACGTGACAGCCACCCAAAAAGCTTCTTCAGGCAAGCTGATAGTAACTGAGCTGGATAATCTATGGTCGAACGACTATGGCAAGGGTTTCTACGATAGTTGCAAAGATGTTAAGTTTGGTGCCACGGGGGGCAAAGCCATGGACTTCATTGGCGGAGGCGCGAAGAACTACACATCATTCTTGAAATTCCTGGGAGATGAGAAGTTCTTGGGCAGCCCGTTCCAGATCAATTTCCCAAGGCCTTCAGCAAAGGAGTACGAGGGAATGGAGGCCGCAGACCCAGGGTCCAAGGCTTGCAACAGCTCGGATGAAGCCTATCGATGCACTTGTCAAGATTGTCCGGCTTTGTGCCCCGAGCTGGCAAGAATTACCGAGGAGGAATATTGCCAGGTGGGCGTTCTGCCGTGTCTCTCATTCGCCGTCATTCTGGTCTACTGCATATTGCTGGCGCTTCTGGTTACGGCAGTCTCGGGACACATTGCCTACCAGAAGCACAGCCAGCGGAAGAGCGAGCGATTGCAACTACTCCAAGATGCCGAACTCAGCGATGACGACGATGAGGGTGACATTGTGCACAATGCTGGAATGCTGGATCGGCCTCAAAGACCCTACAAGCTGAACACCATCTGCGATAGTGCGTTCAATACCCTTGGCAGATATTGTGCCCGATATCCTTTGATCACCATAGGCATCAGTGTCCTCATCGTCGGAGTGCTGAGCATCGGTTGGGCTAGCTTTGAGGTCGAGACCAACCCGGTGCGGCTGTGGGTTAGTCCCAACTCTGCTGCAGCCAAGGAGAAGCACTTCTTCGATGAGAACTTTGGTCCATTCTACCGTGCGGAGCAAGCATTCTTGGTGAACGATACGCAACCATCCGGCCCCGGTCCTGTATTGAGCTACGAGAACCTGGCATGGTGGTTTGATGTCGAAGGCCGCGTTGCTAGGGTACTGTCTCCCCAGGAAAAAGTGACGCTGCAAGACGTTTGCTTCAATCCCACTGGCAAAGCGTGTGTGATCCAGTCCGTGACAGGCTATTTTCAAGGCGACCTTGAAGAGATAAGTCTAAGCAGTTGGGCAGATCATCTTCAAGAATGTGCTGAGTCTCCAGGCACGCAGACTTGCCTGCCCGAGTTCCAGCTACCTTTGAGCCCAGATATGATCCTTGGCGGCATACATCGCGATGACGCGCTCTCCGCTCGAGCCATCATAGCTACCTGGGTTGTGAACAATTATGAAGAAGGCACGAAGCTCGAGAAACGCGCGATCGACTGGGAAACAGGCTTCAAGAGAGTGATGCAAAATGCTCAGGCCGAGGCTGCTGAGCGCGGGCTTAGGCTGTCGTTCTCTACCGAGATGAGTGTTGAGAGTGAGCTGAGCAAATCCACAAACACAGACGCAAAGATAGTGGTCGTCAGCTACATCGTCATGTTCTTATATGCTTCGCTGGCTCTTGGATCAACGACGCTATCGGTCAAATCGATCATGCAAAGCCCAGCAAGCACAATGGTCCGGTCAAAGTTCTCCCTTGGGATCATCGGTATTGTTATCGTGCTGATGTCCGTTTCTGCATCTGTTGGACTGTTCTCTGCCTGTGGGATTCGAGTCACTCTGATCATTGCAGAAGTCATTCCATTTCTGGTCTTGGCTGTTGGTGTGGACAACATCTTCCTCATCGTACATGAGTTCGAGCGCGTGAACGTGAGTCATCCTGATGAGATGATTGAAACCCGAATTGCGAAAGCTCTCGGACGCATGGGACCCAGCATCTTACTCTCAGCGACAACAGAAACTGTGGCTTTTGCTCTAGGCGCTGCAGTTGGAATGCCGGCCGTGAGAAACTTCGCAGTCTACGCAGCAGGTGCCGTCTTGATCAACGCCTTACTGCAAGTCACAATGTTTGTGTCCGTGCTCGCGTTGAACCAGCAGAGAGTGGAGGAAAACCGCGCCGACTGCTTCCCATGTGTTCAGATCAGGAGAGCCAAATCAGGTCTGAGCCAAAGCGCCGGCTCTTACGGCTATGATGAAGAGGGTCCTTTGCAAAAATTCATTCGCAAGGTATACGCACCCGCCTTATTGAACAGAACGGTCAAAGTCGGCGTCTTGATTGGATTCCTTGCTCTGTTCACTGCAGGTCTGGCTCTGATCCCAGAAGTCTCACTTGGCTTGGACCAACGCATTGCTTTTCCACGAGACTCTTACCTGATACCGTACTTCAATGACCTCGACGCCTACTTCAATACTGGCCCGCCAGTCTATTTCGTAGTGGAGGATCTACCCGTCACCGAACGAAAGCACCAACAGGAAATTTGTGGTGGCTTCTCTACCTGTCACTCTTACTCCCTAACCAACATCCTCGAGCAGGAGTCGAAGAGATCCGACGTTTCCTACATCACCGGTTCCACCGCCAGTTGGATCGACGACTTCTTCACTTGGCTCAACCCCGCGAATGACCAATGCTGTGTCGAGCATGGCCGCCCATGTCTCCAGGGTCGGGATCCGCCATGGAACCTGGCATTGAAAGGCATGCCTGAGGATGAGGAATTTGTCTACTACCTTCAAAAATGGCTCGCGGCTCCCTCCAGCGAAGAGTGCCCCTTTGGTGGCGCGGCGCCCTACAGTAATGCCGTTGTTGTTCACCCCAACTCCACCAAACTCCCCATTCCCGCCTCTCACTTCCGGACCAGCCATACCCCCCTCCGTTCCCAGCACGACTTCATCTCTTCCTACGCTTCAGCACGCCGGATCGCCTCTGAAATTAGCACCGCCCAAAACATCAAAGTCTTCCCTTATAGCAAAACCTACATCTTCTTTGACCAGTACGCGTCCATCGTCCACCTGACCGGGACACTCCTTGGCTCCGCCGTCGCCATCATTTTTGTCCTCACCTCGTTACTCCTCGGATCTATTGCCACAGGCCTCATCGTCACACTCACAGTCATCATGACCGTTGTCGACATCATTGGCGTCATGGCCCTCGCCCACGTCTCCCTCAACGCCATTTCCCTCGTCAACCTCGTCATCTCCGTCGGCATCGCCGTCGAATTCTGCGCGCACATCGCCCGTGCCTTTCAATTCCCCTCCCGCACGGTCATGGAAAAGGCCTCGTCTCTCTCGTCCACCAATGCTGTAGCCACCCGAGGTCGGGACCTGAGAGCCTGGACTGCGCTGGTCAATGTGGGCGGCTCAGTGTTTTCGGGGATCACGGTGACGAAGTTCCTGGGTGTGTTCGTGCTGGCATTCACGAGGAGCAAGATCTTCGAGGTGTATTATTTCAGGATATGGTTGGCGCTGGTGGTGCTGGCCGCGCTGCATGCGTTGATCTGGCTGCCGGTGGCGTTAAGTATTGCTGGTGGTGGAGGTATGTTCGATCTTTGACAATATTGCTAGCGGTGGAGGGTGAGCTAATCCGTGATGCAGGATACCTGGATCCAGAGAGCGACGGCAGCATGGAGGAAGATCTGGCGAATCGACGGTACAGAGCATTGCTGCCGAATGAGGATTATGACTCGGATGACTATTGAATGGAACTTTGGGTCATCTTGCAAATATCATATCCAAGGAAATATCAACCTCAAAGAAGGGGCTGTTTCTCAACAGGAAGACAGGAATAGCATAGCGTGGGCTCTTGGATACATTGCATCTAATCTGCACCGGGCATGCTATCTTTGAGTGAAACATAGGCTATAGCCTTGAAGATTCCCACATCATAGGCTGCGTTTCAAACCTGGCTTGACAATGCTGCTGGAGCATACGATTTCGGTACGCCGAGCAAACTCCAAATCCCAACTGACCATTGTTTCGTGGTTTGATAACATGCAAGCACGGGTCGATACTGGGAGTTGGAAATCCTGCTGCCAGCGGATTTACCACACTCTCACCCTGTCCGAATCCTGAAAGCGGAAGCGCATTTTGTCTAAAAAGGGATTCGGCGCTGTTCAAATAATAAATTTGATGTGGTACTACACAGCTCCAGCTTACATCATGCCATGCCCCTGATGGAGCTAAATTGCCACCACGAGGCTAAGATGCGAACGAACTCAGGATTTAATATCCCGGAACCGTCATACAACCAGTAAAGAAGCATACCTTTGCAAGAACTCCACAAGACCACTGGTGAGACCACCTTCGCTTCGAGATCTCCTTATCCCATACCCCCCCTTCTCCTCAAAGGCAAACTCACCGCCCCTTACAACTTCAGCGGCTCCCTCCCCAAATACTCCTCCAGCGTCGTCAACCCGCCTCCCACCTTCCCCACCGTCCACTCCACCTTCTCCGCCGTCTGCGGGCCATAATACCCAGTCTCCTCCATCCACAGAAACATATCACACAACCCCTTCCCGACCCCTTCCCCCGCGCCCGCCATGAACCCCTCCATCGTTTCCCGGGGAACCTTTACATACTTGACCTGTTTCCCCGAAACCTTGCTCATCACTTCCGCCACCTCCTCCAGACTCCTCAAATACGTCGCCGCGCTCACCACTCCCCCCGCGAAACTCTCCGGCGCCGCCAAGATCGCCCCGACGAATTTTCCAGTATCGGCGACGATGTCGATGAGTGGCATCTGCGTCCCCGGATCCACGAAATTGAACAACCCATACGTCCCGTCGCCGAGGGGTTGCGGCGCCATCCCCTCCCCGAAATTCTGCATGAACGTCCCCGGGTGGAAGAACGCGGATCGGAGGCCCCGGGGCGCTAAGCCGCGGATGTATTCCTCGACCTCGGCTTTCACGTCGAGTCCCACCGCGGATGTGATGGTGCCGGCCGAGCCCTGCGCGACGTGCACTTCGGAGCTGAAGATTAGGTAGGAGGCGCCTGCGGCGAGGGATGCGTCTGCTACGGCTTTCCCCTGGTGGTATTCTGTGGCGCTGCGGAGGGAGGTGGGGGGGACGGACCAGTCGGATATGGTGACTAGGAAGACGGTGTGGGTGCCCTGGAGGGCGGGGGCGAGGGTGGGGGGGGAGTTGAGGTCCGCTTTTACGAGGGAGATGGCGCCGTCGTTGCTGCTGCCGGGGAGGGAGAGGAGGGATTGGGCGGGGGGGGAGGTGGGGTCCCGCGCGATGGCGCGGATGGTGTACTGGGTGGAGAGGTCGGGGGAGGAGAGGACGTGTCGGATTAGGGAGGAGCCTTGGTTGCCTGTGGCGCCGAAGACGGTGAGGATCTTTTTGGGCATGGTGGGTTGGGGTGGGGGGAGATGGAAGTGGGAAAGGGGGGGTTAGGGGGGTTGTTGTGTGGTGGTGGAGATGAGGGGTTGTTTTGGAAAAGGGAGATTGGTGGAGGTTCTTCTTTTTTAAGTGAACGAGATGGTTGATGTAGATTAGGTTAGAGACATGGCAAGATCCTCACACTTTATACATCATTGTCGCTAGCGGTGGGAATAGCACTCTCGCACTCTCGGCCGTATCAGATGCGATCAAAGCCCGAGACTCACGTGACTGGGGAAGGACATTAGTAATGGGGCAGAGTTGGATGACCAATGTGAATAACCCTCTTTGACAATCTCCTGGCTGCGTTACACTCGCTCCTTCGAGAAATCCAGCAACAATCCGAATACACTGTCTTTTGATCCTGACTAATTGTAATTCTCTGCGAGAGCATGAGCCCCATCTTGGAATGTGCTTGAAGTAATGTATCATGTCATATAAGAAGTCTGGAGGCTGCACTGAACTTGATCATTGTGTGTCTAGATCCATAGATGGCGTCGTTGACGAAGATCTCCTTATGATTTGTCTGGAAGATGTTACGGAAGTGGGAGTCATTTTTCAAAATCGAGATCGTGCCATCGTGTACCGATTTCGATGGTTGCGCTTCCTTATGTTGGGTTAGAAGCTGTGAACGAGAATGAGACGCCTTTGAGTAGGTTGATCGTAACGTTTCCATTCTCGTACATTCACATCATGCGAGTGTACGCATCCACCATGCTACATTGGGTCAAAATGATTTCCCGTACGCTTGGGTGCCAGGAGACTCCATCCAAGCGGTATGCATGTGGTTCCAAGACAGTACCTGAGTACTGATGCATAAAGTTCATCTCCATTAAATCCACCAGCAGATTAGTGGCGAAGTTCAAGTGTAAGGCGTGCCATTGCTTATCGCGGAGCACAACGTGCTGCGGGTCGGGAAGCGGCAAGGCCTTAGTGCGTGATTAAACTTTTATATTGGGTTCAACGCTGGAAGGAGGAGTTCGCTGAATGGGGAATAGTGCTTTGGAGAAGTGTCATCGTTGCGTGGTGGTGGTGGACGTTGCCACGTGACTTTGTTTTTTCGGAAGACTGATGGGGGAGCTAGATAGCCTCCGGAGCAACGATCTTATCGGCTGGGCATTGGATTTCTTAGAGCGTTAGCGGTGGATGATTGTGTAGGTGGTGAAGCGAAGCGTTGGGATGCAAGGGCCAGCTTTTCGAGCTCGGAGAAGACGCTGACGGTCGCGTTCTTTTCGTTCTTCGGAGACGAGGGGAAAGCTGTCACATCCATGACTATGTTTTCGCCCGGTATCGACTCGAATGCGATATTTCGCGGATACTTAGATAGTGGGATCTCGGAAGAAGATGATTCTGGGACTGGAGCCGGAGAACGCGATATTTGGGCATCTGTCTTGGGATGATCCAATTTCGGCCCGCATTGGTCTTGTTCTCTGGTGCAGGGTGATTGAGCTGGCGACGGATCGTCCACGGGAGTTGTGTTGGGTGCCGATCCCGTTAACGGGAATTTCAACTCACGACCATTCACGGGAGCCTTGAAATCTCGAGCATCCCTTGGACCAGTATTGTCTTGGTCATCGTCGATTGCATCAATGACTGTTAGCTCCTCCCCCGCTGGCGATCTATCAAATCCAAGTGCCTCAGCAATAGCGGTCGAGAATCGTTCATCGCCAAGTTCAAGTAGTAGGTTGATATACTCGGGCATACGCTGCGGACTCCGCCCGTTGGGTGAATGGTTAGACACGGATTCTTCATCCTCATAAGCGTGATTCGAGGATTCGCCATTGCTTTCGGAAGATGGCGTCGTTGGAGCTATCGGAGCCTCTGCCAAGATATCCTCCCTCGGCGTCGCTGTCATGGCATCTAGTTCGGCGAGATCGGGCAGGCAATGGTCTTCATCGTGATTTACACCACTTCCTCCTATTACTTCCGCTGAGTTCAGACCCTGCAACATCCGAAGCTGTTCCCTGACCTTGCATTCCCTGTCATCGTCATGCGTGGTGAACTTCCCTTCCTCGCCAGTAGAAGAACGTACAGGAGATGATGGTAGTGGTGGCGGGGAAGGGACCACGATCTTCTCACCCCGAAGCATGCTGACCTTTCTTGGGAGATTCACGAACTCTTTGTTGGTACCATTGCCTCCAAGATCACAGATATCGTCCTTTAAGATGTCCATATCCACATAAAGTCTGGAGGCTGGTCGCAGACTGTCCTTGTCGTCGTCAACGAGCGAGACCAATGACACCGCTCCTCGTCCAGATGTCCAGACCCGATCACTCAACTCGCTGCCTCTTAGAGTCTCAAAGGATCCCAACGACGAAGGTGACTGCAACGATCCTGAATCTCCATCCTCTACAGGCGCCGGGTAAGGATATACCACGTCCAACCAGTCTCCTGCTTCCTTCAGCAAGTCCCTCGTAGCTTGCGGGGGCCAAGCCGGGCTTGATTCCTTGGTAGTAAGTCTGGACCATGATGCGCGTTCCCGAAGCCGATGGTGTAGATTTTTCCGCTCCAGGCCGGGATCGTAGAAACGGCCAGCGCCGAGGTAGGTAAGAGGGTGGTGAGGGAGCGGCTTGTGGTCGATTACTGGCAAGTGTGTGTTGGCGTGGTCGCTGATGTGAGGGGTACTGGGTGTGTCTGTGAGGGGTTGAGAGAATGCCGGGTGATCGTCGAGGTCGTTGCTGTCCTGGGGTTCTTGGAGCGAGCTAGACGGCAAAGTTGCGCGGCGCGGATGATGGGAAGTGGGAGACGGAAGTGGGCGTCGATTAAGAGAGGTGCGCGACCGACTTCGAGCCTTGTGGTTTGAAAACTCCGGAGTGGGTCGGTCGAGGGAAACGTGAGAGCGAGCTTTAGATATTTCTATGGATAGCTGGTAGCGTTCGTCATCCATCGGGCGCTATGGTCGTGGTCTAAAAAGGCTATTAGAAAAATGTCTGTGATATTGAAGATAGTCGCATATTAACTCTACCAGAATTTGGAGACAATTGGTGAGGCTCATACGTGGGTAGACTTGATAAGGATCAACGGCACAGCAGAAATGTCGCATTGCAGCGTCCACCATCACCAATTGCATCATCCTGCACGAAATGGGGGGCCTAAAGAAACTCAGAGGATTCTACAATGACCCCCCCTAATCCCCTAACAACGATACTCTGGGGCGCCTTTAGGGGATGAGTACGGAAGTATGTGCTAAGAAATTAAATACAAACTACCTCGGTAAGTCCACTCAATACGCTGTATTTTTCCCTATAATTAGCCAGAATTTAACGATATCAGCTGGATTTTGTTATGAACAGATCATCGTGATGGCGGAAAATCCGTACTTTACTCCAATCAATCCCTTTCTTGATCTGAAGGGACCTGTCGTTGGGGTGGTCATAATTTTCTCCCTCGGTCAGATCGCAAAAGCATTCCGGATCCTCTTCAAGAAGAACGCTTGCGTTACAGCTTTCTCTTGGGGGAAATTGTGATTTTCTCTTTCGGAGCCCAAAGTGGGAGTAGGCTCCTGCTGATATCGCGTGGTTTCTCTGACAAAGGATTTTAGAAGCGAGTCTCGTTCCTATGTTACACTTACTTCTCAACTTATACTTAGAAAAGAATCATTCAACCTAAAAGCCATTCATCATGGACAACAAGCCCCACAGCTACATGTCAATTCATATCAACAAGATACCACCCCCCTTTTCATGCACGCCTGATGCAAAAATCAAGATCAACGCCCATGAGCCACCCTTTCCGCCCCCTCCACGGCGAGGCATCTGTTGAGCGGACATCGAGGAGTGGCGGGATTTCAGTCCTTTGAAGCGCTGCTTAAACCACCCCCGCCAACTGGCGTCGACCTCTTAGATTTCGCCGTCTTTGAAGTCCAGGTTATCGTTCAAGCTCATGATGATCTCCGCTCCCAGATTAGACGATGCCGCCGTCGCGCTCTCAGTCAACATCTTCTTAATCCCCCAATTGAAAGCACCGTTCAGTCCTGAAACAGAGTTGTAAGGATTAAATCTCACTTTTCCCGATACCGCAGGGGGAGAAAAATGCTTTACCTGACGCTATCTGCTGGCTTGAGCCCCCTTGCCCAGTGCCTTTCCTTCGGGTGACTGCCCGTGTTTGAGCTGTGCCCGATTTGTTGTCGATTTTCTTGGGAAGCATCTCTCCCCTTTTCTGCTAGATCTCTCCTCCTAGTCACAACAACTATTGGTTCTTAGAAATGGAGCCCCAGAGACTTTGGAGCGAAGGTGAGTGTCTTGTTTGAATCAAGAAGCTTTAAGATGGGGACTTGATTCCACTTATGCACCTAAAGTCTTGATAGACCATCGATTGTCTATATCACGAAATCGAGGAATAGAAAATAGCTGACACCTGCACTGGAATGACTAACATGAGTTGATTTCGTATACTAGTGTGAGGAAATCGGACTGCGCGTTCACCGCTGCTTCCCTGGACTTTTCATGGTGGCCGCATATAATGCTCCAACGCTGAATAACAGAAGGTAGGAGTGAGTGGGGACCAACGGATACTTGCATACGAAAGACTAAAAAGGAGGTTGGCCCTGTGAATGGAGAACATGCTGATTAAACTCCGAGGGAAAGAATGACCATGTTCTGTTCAATAATCCATCCTGACGTGCATGCAGAAAAGCAAGGCTTACTTCCTGACCGGAGAAGACGCTGAATAATCCCTGACAGAAAAACGGCTTTTCTTGACCGGCCTTGTCCTTGCATTGATACTGACATGTATGTAGCATGACTCTCTAGCAATGGCTGAGGCGCATAAGATCCTAAGTAACGCACGGAGCGAGCATGGCGTCAGAAGTCTTGTCAGATCAGGTGAGCTTGGTGCTTACCCTGGAAATCTACGTCAGTGAAGCTCGCTTTGTTTTCATGAAGAAGCATATGCCGCTGCAGGCTGAAAGAACTCCGCGGCTGTTGAGTGCGTATCAATAGCTTGCAGGCACAGTCAGCAGCCAAGACCTCAGTCATCCCTTGACCTGCAGAACGTAATCAGCCGAGAGATGTCCGGAGACGAAAACCATTCCCTGGAACTATAAGAGACAAGGTCTTTTGGCATCCCAGAGTACTGATCTCAATCCCTCATACCTTTTCGGTGATTGACCTGTAATCCGAAGCCCCTTCATAGTCTTCCCAATTTTCTCCCTGATGTCTTCCCGACAACAGCCTTATGCTGCTGGCTCCAAGCCAAGACAGCCCAATCCCCAGGATCATGCCTCCCAACAGGGTTACGGCCATCCAGAGGAGGCTTATCAAGAGCATGGAGCCGGGGAGCACCATGATATGCAGGAGCAATACCAAGATCAGGGTGGAGAAGGCGACGAAATTGAACAGCATGGCGACCATCAGGGGCAAGGAGACTGGCACGAGGAAGAGCATGAGCATCCCAAAGAGGAAAATGAAGACAAAGAGAAAAAGAGTGGTGCTGATGCACCATCTGACGTGGGCAAACTCCAGCACAGCAAGTTTGCGCAGGACCCACACCACTCTGAAACGATGTCCCTTTTCCATGAGATTGCTTGTGAGTGGTCTCAATTTGAGCAAAAGATCCTTCTTGAATTTTTGCGAGAAGACCCTGGTTGATCGAACGCTTTTTAGCACAAGGATTCACCGAAGATCACGTACACAGCTTCATCCACGTACTGATCCTGATTGTTGCAATGCTGGCTCATCACGCTGGTATGACAGCCGGACACCACAAAACCCGTGAGTCACTGCCGGTCTGAGTCATAGATGGGGTGTATTCACTGACTGCGTCTCTTAGATGAGGCTGCAACAGCTGCACATCAAGGTGCAAAGGCAAAAGCAGGTGGCGCGAAGAGAGGGTAGGAAGAGAAATGTTTCTTGCCGTTCGTTCTCGTTACACAAAAGGACGTTGGCAAGCAAGTACTGAGCCTGTTCCAAGGTAGCCTTAGTTGAAATTGCGATCCATCAAACTCTGATTGTAGATTTGAAATTCTTTACTCTATATAAAAAAGTGACTACATTACTTTCTCCCCTGTTTTGCTATCACTGGAAATTGATAACATAGATTGCTTTTGTCCTGAAAGGGAACGCATGTTGGCATACAGATTCAATCCGTCAATTAGACAAGCAAATTCTCAGCAATGTCTATCCTGACGAACATCCAGCAGCGAGCTTCTACGGAAAATTAGGTCATCCGCACATATCGTGGTAATTTCAACCAGGATGACATGCTTCAAATCCTAGGTCAACTTGTCCGAGTTGCTACGGCACACGTAATCTGCTTGCAGTAAGCTGATGAAGACGCCTATTCAAAGCTCAGCAACGCGATTATATGAGAGAAATATAATCCCTCAACCATCCGTCCAAGTTCTTCAGTATCACTTCGGCCGATTTTCAGTCCTTCTCTCGAGAATAGCTGCAGAGACAAATTGAGCGTGCTACCCTCAATTGTTCATTCAAACTTTCTCTGACCTTTTTGAAACATAGTTTTCTACCTTCTAGCATTTCACGCGCGTCCGATTCTACCATGGCGGTCGTCTTTGAAAAACTCGGAGAGTGGATGATCGAGGAGATCGCGGACCAAGTTCTGGGCAAAATCATCGAAGATATCAAAGAGATGATTACCAAAAAAGCCGACAATCCCATACGTGAGGCGTTCACCCAGAGCCAGGTGGAGCGAGCAGCCGGCTTGGTGAATGAATCAGTTAATGTACTGGTCATCTTCACACACGACCCTCACGACGCGAGTGATCTGCTCGCAAAAGGCTGGAAGATGGGCAAGTTGAAGTGTCCTTGCCCACACGCCGGAAACACTTTGATTTGTACGTTTCTGGTCCCTCTTCTTTTCGCGGCGATCCAAGTTATTTGGATGATATGAAGACTAATGCGTCCTTCGCTAGATGAATGCTATATTGGGAAGAAAGCAGCAGCGTTCCATCTCAAAGGTGACGGCGGGTACCTCAATTGGGCGTTTAGCGGAAGGTTCAACCGCCACGGTAAAGACGTCAGCTTCGAGGATGTTTGAATATGTTTGTGATCGGGCCTGTGTTTCCTAGTCTCTTCTGGATGCCTTTCATGCTCAATGTTAGATCTCAGAAACGACGCCAGATCTTGATGAGAAGTGACAATGTTATGCAACTCCACGGACTGTCTCTGTATCTATCCTATCCTTTTAATTGAAGCGCAGTGTCACGTGCCCCACAGTCATCTCCAAACGAAAGTAGTGTATCAAATACAGAGCGGCCAGTGCAGCCACCGAAACCGCCAAGAAAATCAATGAGAGCAACAGCAACCCGCTCACCGCAACGACCACACTTAGACAGACTCTAATCACGGCGTATAAGACGGGGAAAATCGAAGGTCGAGATCCAGGAGCTCTGATTTGATCGCCTCGAAGAGTCCGTAAAAGCCTGGCCAGCGAAATAACTAACGTGTCGACCAGGCTATAAACAAGTCTTATCGCCAAAGTCATTACTAAAATAGACTTAGTGAGTCTCCTGAAAAGCTCGGTTGCCTCACCAGTAGCAATTGTGAGAGAATTCACGCGATGTCGACGTCCTGATTGCAATGATTCGTTGACGGCAATCTTGAATCCTTGCGGCTTTATCCTCTTGTTCAGAACATCTGACTTTTGTTTATCGGAAGCTGTGGTGATCGGGGGAGTCCGTCTTTGACGGAGATGGTGCTCGGATGCGTTGGAATTCTTCGACGCTGCAGTATGATTAATCCTCTCTGATCCAGCATATAGTGTAGTTTCGTCAAAGGTCTCCGACTGGCTATCCTCCTTGACCGGGAAAAAGGCCCACACAAGACGCCGCACGTGGGGGGCAAAGTATGAATAGAGGAGTAAAACCTCAGGATTGGATGTTGCAAACATGCTGCGATGTGGTTTGTCAACGATCTGTGCGCTGCTGTAGAGGGGTTGAAATGCTCGGAACTCTGCTTTCAGTCCACAGTGCTGGCTAGAATGGTCTTCAAGTATACGTACAGTCAGAGGCAGCATAAACAGCAAGCGGTGAATTCGAGGGTGGCGGCAAAATTCAGCCAGCCACAAATACGGCAGACGGATATTATAAAGCTGCTTATAAGGATGCAGAGCCTAATGCAAGCGCATTCTCTTGTTCCATCACGATCAACCGATGTATGCCACTGTGACCATGGTAAAGCGGTGGGGGACGTCGCTTCACCGCCATGCTAATGGCTTACAAGGCTTACCTTACAAACAGAGGTCACCAGACGCTTCAGCGAAGGAAAGCCGAGACGGCTTACCATGAGAACCGGGCAATCCCGATAGCATCTGACACTTTCCTCGATGCTACAGCATGTTCAGCGATGAAAATGTTCTGGGGAGGTGCATAGATTGTTCTTGAATTCACAAATGCATGAGTGCTTCTGCCTCATCCTCCGTCAAGATTTCTTCCAGAACAAACAACACATATCTCACCATGGACCGGCCTTCCGAGTACAGGGATGGATCGGACAACATGGGGCAGTATGCCACTGGAGAGGAAATTGTCAACTCTTATCTCGATGACGAGACCGTCGGCGTCCCCTACGAAGATCAAGGGAGGCACCATAACAATGACTTTCACCGATCTCAGGAAGGGCAGGAGCTCAAACAGCGCGGCCGCTATACACAAGATTGGTATCCTACGCCTCAGGATGAGGCGATGGACCACGTTCCAGGCTTCTCAGGCGCCTTCAACCTAGAAGTCACGCAGTCAGGGAGTTCAAGCTCCTTCGATCCCCGTGCTTTGTTTTCACAAATTCCTCAAATGAACGAAGATGGCGTGCATACAGAGGGAGAGGGGGAGTCCCTCCAGCCTCCGACAAGGCTAGAGCTTGCGGGCGTGGGTAGGCACGGCAGCTTGTACTACAGGGCAGCAGCTCCAGGTCGATCCCTAGGACGATCGCCGCGAAGAAGTGGTGCTCTTCATCGCAATACTTCTAGTCAGCGAGTAGCGCAGGTTCCGGAAGAAGCAGATGGAAACCCGTCCAGTCCTACTGATCAAGTACAATCTGGAGACCGTAGCCACGACATCAGCACTACTCCTAGTCAGGGCAAACTTGATCAAGAAAAGGACTCTGAAGCGAGTCTTTATGGTGGGAATCGCCAGCCACGGAAAGAGGCTCCTGTAAACACCACGGGAGATGCAATAATGCATGCTGCTTCGGCTGCAAAACCTTCGAGTATGGCTCATTCTCTTGCAGATCAAGCAGCACGATCGGAGCACCACCCGTCCGTCCCTGAGATATTACGACCAGGGATCGCGCACAATCCACAAGCTGCTCAAATTGTGCCAGGATATGGATCAATGGGTCGTCCAATCTCGAGTCCTGAATCTCAGCAGGGTTTCCATCCTCAGGAACATAGATCACCGGCTCCAGGATTCCAAATGTCACCATCATTGCAGGGACACCAAGCTACTGTGTCCCAGACGGCTCCACGGCCTCCTCAGCAAAAAACCCAATCACAAAGAAAGGATCAAGCAGCCTCAATGCCAGGCAATCGTTCAAGGTCGCCACAACGGGCATCTCCCCAGATGCAACAAAGCGTCCCCGTCACACCTGACCCAACGCGCTACTCGCAGGGTGCACACACATCTGTGCCTGTACCAAGTCCTTCTCATCGTCCGACAGACCTTCCCAGCTCGCAAGCCCGTCAATCTGCGGTCCCCCGACCTGAGAAACCTCAATCCAACCCGTATGGGCAGCAGCGTTCTCCACCACCTCCAATCGCAGGCTCGCAGCCCGCGCAAGTTCCTCATCAGAGAGCCGTACAACAGCAACAACAGGATCGACCTCAGAATAATCCAAATTCGCACCGTAAGCCTGTACCGCAAGCGGAGCACCCTTCTCAGGCTGGCCCGGCGCGAACTCAAGAAGCAGCTGTTCAACGCCCTCCCAGAGGACAAGAAAGCTACCAGCAACACGGTGTGCAACAACAACAACGAGTTCTGCAACAACCGAGTAGGCAACAACAGGGTATGCAACAACAAGGCATGCAAAACCAGCAACAGCAACAACGACAACCACCGTATTCGCATCCACAGCAAAGCGCGCCGTTGGCCGCCCCATATGACAAAAATTCGCGTCCAGGAGGCTTTCAGCAGCCGCTACAATCTGTCCCTGGCAACAGTAGCACAGCGCCAATGGGCAATCGACAAGCAAGTATGCAGCAAGCCTATCCGCCTCCGTCGGCTCCGTCCTACGACCTCAAGGCCACGGCTGGTCCACAGAGAGGTCAGCAGAGCAATGCGCCATCAACACAAGCGTACCGCGCCATGGACCCCGCGCCCTACCAGCGGCAGCAAAATCCCCCACGCTCCCCTCCCCCGCCATCAGCCGCTTTGAGCCCCCCGCAGGCTCAGCGGCCACCCCCCCCGGCACAAAGCCGCGCACCACCACGCGATCAGTCGCGCAAACCCCCCTCGCCCGCGCCCCTGACAGGCCAGTCCCTCCTCTCGAGCCTCATGCAAGGTCGACCCGTCCCTCAGCTCGATGCCCGCGATCCCACACACGGGAGTGCGTTAATGGAAGGTCCGTATTGTATTATCTAACTTACCCCAAGCCCCAATTGATCTGCTATTTGCTCGTGCAACAGACACTTGATGACAATGCTAATGCAATACGTGCAGCGACCCTGGCAGGGGCTCTGGCGATAGGGCACGCGACACTGATGCCGGATCACTACCGGGAATCGATGGAGAAGGCTGGGGGGCTGGAGGAGCATATGAAAGGGTATTTGGATTACGGGAGGCGTCTGGCGAGGCTGGGGACGTGAGGAACGCGGGTCAAGAGCTCAAAGAGAGTTTCAAGGACGGACCCTAAGCCGAAAAGGGACGTATACAGTTACTCCGTATGATTGAGATTGAGAGCTATGAGGGTGTCTATGCTAAAGGTGCGTGCATGAGTATGAGTGTGCGCTGGAAGTGGTCTGGTCTCTGTCAGAGTATCGAAATCCTTCTCTGTATGCCTTTTTTGCAGCATCTGCTATAGACCTTTCTATAAAACGGCCGAGACTCCATGTGGTATACTCTTTGTGGTTTTCATGAATCCATAATTCGCTTTCTTAATTTATCATGCATCATACAGCAGCTATTCTTCCTTGTCAGCTACCTGATTATCTTCAGGGCGACGGGCGTCCGTAATCATCGTGGCCCAATATCATACAGTGTCGAAGCTGTCGGCGACCTTGTTCAAATGTCATTTCTGGTGTGGGTGTAGAGAATTGATGATTAGGCGTCAAACTCGACATTGGCGATCCCATATTCCTGCCCCTTGAACTCCACTGTGAACTTCAAATTGCTATTCTCAAAGCCACAGAGGATGGCGTAATGAGCAGTGAAGTAAGGCCTGAATTTATTGAATCGCATCAGGAATTTTCTCCTTTTCAGGTGCGTAAGATCGGATGTCACCGAGCACAGGGAGGTGACCTCTTGTTCCCGTCTCGGAGGAGGCTGGTCCAGACTGCAGGCCACCAATCGATCATTCCAGGGTTTGAGGCGGTGGAATGTCCGGGAGAACTGGTATCGGAACTTTGCATCGTCGGTCAGGATCTGATTCTTTCGAATGAACCAGTTGATCTGGTTCCCCGCCATCTTCTGCCCGGTGCAGTCATCCACAAACGCATCGCATTCCAGGTGTCGACCATCTATAAAGGTGTGCGAACCGGCAACCCCGTACGATCTTCTCGCCCTCCTCTTGATCTCCGTCTTTGCACTTCCGCCTTTCGGCTCCAGTCCCTTCATCACGGCCCCACGTACAATGGAGGTTGCGGCATGTCCAGGCTGGATGACTTGGATATTCGAGGGGCTGGCCCACTCGTATACTCGCTTATAGAGATACTCTGATTCGCCAAATCCGCCCACCAGAAGGATTGCATTGACCGAGTGGGAGGAGTCTGTGACTTTGGTGACCTGGGCACTTATGAGATTGACAACTTGATCAATGACAACGTCGAATAGCGCCCGCATCTCTCCCTGTGTGATCTCGAAGTTGCCACCGTAAACCCGGCACTGCTCCAAGGTACCAACGGTGGGGACGTTGACATAGAACATCGGCTGGCTGGGGTCATCGCGGAAAGCAGCCTTGGTGGCCTCGAAGTTCTTGACCGTCTGCTGTCGGTTGAGCAGTGAAACGTTGTTGTAGTGATGTCCCATACGTTGAGCGAACAGCTTGTCGAATTCTCGGTCGATAAAGGTAGAGCCACAGAAGTCGCCCGTGCCCGCTGTACATTCCACAACGCTCAGCTGAGGTGTTATCTGCATGATTTCATATGATATTAGATCAACCGTGCCTCCTCCAGCATCACAAATGACAACGCGATCGTGAACCCCAAACTGCGAATGTGCCTTGTCAAGGGTTTTGATTGTGTAGATTGCGGCGCTTTCAGGCTCTGATAGTAGTTGGAGACGATGCTCGTTACCCATCCCTGCTCTTGCTGCGGCGCTTTCCATCCTGCTCTTTGCACTGTCGGACCAGATAGCTGGTACCGTGAGGACAAAGTCGATCTTGGTCATCTGCATGACACCTCTGTCGAATCTGCGGTACAGTGTTGTGATTGTGTGTTTGTAGATTGCGGATAGAAAGTCCTGAACCACATCTACCGAAGTCATGTTCGAAGGCAAGGTGAGCACCTCGCGTTCCAACTCGAGACCTAATTTGAACCATTGGACCTTGCGGATCGGTCAGTCATCAGAGAGCATGTGGTATCAAGCACCTTGCCTTTCGGACCCGGGGGCTGATGTTGTAGCCCCATGAGAACCTCGCTGTATCGTTCTCTTCGTAGGCTATCTCACTCGGCGTTTGCACACCTACTAGCTGACCGCTCGTAGGCCAATTGGTGATCAATTCAACCTGGCCCGGGTTCGAAGTGTCTGCCCAAGCTACTGCTGTGAATGTAGTGCCAAAGTCGACGGCCACAACGATCCGATGGAAGTCTTCCATACCTTACATCGAGTATACTGACGAGCAACGTTCGCGGACTGGGTGTCGCGTGGGCATTGAAAATTCACCTACATGGCCATGTCTCTCCACGCAACCGTCGTCATCTTCCAGCCTGCATGATGGACGATCTGCAATAGGCGATGGCACACAACCCATTCATCTTAGCGCCGGTTCACGCTACCAACCCCACCGATGGTACTTTGGCACCCCTGAAGATTGTTGCAGATCTCGGGAATAAGCTGAAAAGAGTGAAGGGGGGATATCGGGTTCATGCATTGACGGGTTTCGTCTGAGTGAGATTGCGCGCTAATGCAATGTGATGGCAAGGCTAAGGCGGAAGGCTACCCAATCATGATCCTCGAAGGAGATGAGTAGCCCCCAGTCTGAGGGAAAAAGACTCACGACGGGTGTGCAGCGTCTTTGGAAAAGGATCAACCAACCTAGAATCCACCAATCAGGCTGTGAAGTCGTTTTCGCGGTGCGCCACAAGGCGAGGTAATGGACTGCCTGCTTGTGATGGCCGAACTGGCGAAATCATCAGCAGGCTGTAAAGACAGAGTAGCAGAAGGGAAGATCTCTTGAACTCTGACAATTCAGAAGTGCAAACCCTTCCTTTCTTACATTCGTAGCTGGCTTGTTGATACTCAACAGCAAAGCTGAGAATGTCTAACACGGCTGCTCCAGCCTCTGCAGCTGGTTCACCTTTTCCTTATATCATTGAAACAGGTGCACAATTGACATTCACAGTGCCAGTTCTTGCCGCAGGCACTACTTCTTCAACGATCACACTTGTTCCCTTCACATCAGGTGCAACACTATTAGTCCCACCGCCTGCTTCTACCCCAAGTACTACAACAATCACAGTCACTGGAACATCTGTAACAACATCTGCTACTGAATCGCGGCCTCCCCCAAGTCGTACGAATGGAACCTCCACGTCCCGGACGTCCACAGGCTCAGGACCGGCCAGGACCGTCACCAACACAAACCTGGGTGGCGGGCCCATTGCGGGATTAGCTGTTGTGAGCGCAGTTGCTGCAGGGGCGTTGATAGCTTTGCTTTTGCTTGTCATTTCGAAGCGGCGTAAGTGGAGCAGACATAACACTCCTTTCACATTTCATCTCTGACTGATTGATAATTTGACAGGGAACGCGAAAAAGCATGAAGCCGTCAATGACTCGGCCGAATTGAAATTGACTTCCAGTTTTGTCGGCAACGATAAAGCCACTACGGCTGGCCTGCAAACGACACTCGAAGATCGCGATTCCACCATCAGGGAATTGCAAGCAGCTTTGCTGAAGCAGGGTAAACAACGAGGCGAACCAGTGCTGGACAATGTCCAGCTGCGGAACCGCTTTGGTGTTCTTGCAAATTCTATCAATGACTGGGTTGTGACCTACTTCAAAGACTCTCTGGCGTCAACATCCACGCCTCTGAGTGTCGCCGATAAGGTGAAGCAAATTGTCCCACAATACCAGAAGTTGATGCAGCAGTCAAGGACAAGATACCTTGTTGTTCGCGCTGTAGCCTCCAAAGTCTTATTCGAAAATTTCGACAACGGCAGCCTTGTCGGTAATTCAGATTTCAAGAGAATCCGCAAGGAGCTAATCCAAGATGGTAAGAATCCGAGATCTCGAATCTTCTTGCCATGCTGATACATGCCTAGGTTCTGGAAACGAGTACAAGGAGTGGGAGGCCTTGACAACAAAACTGCTCGAGAGAACACCAAAATATCAGAGCAGGAAAGAATTGGCAACAGAGGCTGTTGCAAAAGAGATTGACGAGCTCACACGAGGACTGGCGGGCCTTCAATATTCAGAGGATAGTTTCCGATCCCTCACAAAAATCGTGGATACTGCTGCAGATCTTGCAGTGCTTCTCGCCAAACAACGCGCATCCTACAGGCTAGTAGAGGAACGGCCAGGCATGGTCTGTGATCCGAATACCATGGAGGACGTGTTGCAAGAGCTCAACTCTGCGGCCATCAGAAGCAGGAATGTCCTAGCGACTGTCTTTCCAGCGGTCCAGAAATGGGACTCTGAACAGGGTTCCATTCCTCTGTGTATAAGGAAGGCACAGATCATGGTGTCATGAAGAGTGTGAGCCTGGCGATTGCATTGCAAGCGGATGGCCACAAGCTCCTTCGCCCAGAGTGCAGCGATATCACTGCCGAAAGAGTGACGGTATAAAAGAGTCCACTTACATTACACTTTCAGCGCCAGGTTCCTGGACTGCAATTGAAAGCTGTACTCACAGCATCTGGTCGAGCGTTCCAGAATCGTAGACTGTTCTTGACTCGTTGGCGGGTCCGGGGGAGGTCATTACCGTGCAGCGCAAAGACGACATGACGGGGAAGACTGCTCGTAGATCGTGGTCGAGGTACTTCAGAGACGTTGCATGTTTTCTGGCGCTGTAATGGGATAGCATGAATATGTACGTCAATACTCTAGAGCGAGAATAATATCTGAACTGCAGGGTGGCTTATCAGCTTATCAGTCTCAATATGGTATAGTGTGTCTTGGCACGCACGCTCACATTCAGTCCGAGGGGTCCATAGCTCAGGTAGCTGCATCATTCATACACATTATACCGTTTACATTCATACACTCATTATCACCACCAGGTACACAACACTACAACAAGAAGAATTCGCCGCCTGGGTAGCAAACGCACGTGACAGCTGCAGCTAGCAGTGGATACGCATCTTCAGCCACCACAAGCCACCGCAGATTTACTATGACACACCATTCCTATTACCTCCGGCCGAAGCAGGTCCACCACTCGTTATAATTACAAAGATCTTCGCGTCATGTTCTAGGAATCTCAATACTTTGACGCCTCTTGCCTTGTAAATTAAGCAAAGTAAATTTGGAACAACCCAAAATCTATACATACTCAGTGTCATGACTGCTCCTCAATTATCATCATTTGTAAAGACCCGGTTTCTCATCCTTTCTGATACCCATGGAATGCGATTCTCGTCCGAAAATAAGCCTCGACAGTGCGCCGACGTAGCCATCCATCATAATTGATAGAGTACCTCTTCCACGATTACCGCTTTTCCATTGATGCCGACTATGTATGAATCAAGACAGAAGCGATAGCACAAGATCGACGACGACATACGCCAAATGGAAGAGGAGGATTCCCATGTTAATGGAGGGCACAAGCCTGCGAAACCAAAATCGAAATCTCAAAGTAAGACTCTTGCTACAACCAAGTATGCAACTGAAGCTAACAACTTCACCAGAGATAGAGAATTTCGCCCCAGATGACTTTCTAAGCTAAGAAGGTGGAAAGAAAGTTTAGCAAAAGCGAAGAAGGTGCAGGTCATCAAAAGATACGTCGCCAGGATGTGAAGCTACCTGCCGAACAGCCATGGCAGGAGCCAGAGTGAGGGCTCCTGCCATGGCTGGGGAGGGAGGAGACACTACATCACCTCCTCCCTCCCCCCAATGTTCTTCCTCACTTTGAGATTGGCAACCATCCGTCAAACAATGTCATTCAACTCAGACAATCTTGTGCAAGCTGTGATCGATGCGTCCTGGAGTGACATCCAGACCCCAGCGTGGATTGATAGACAACTCTGTGAAGTGTTCCGAAGCGAGCAGATTCTTTCGGATGTCTGTACTACTGCTGGCATTCAAGTATGTTCTGGTCTTGTCACCCAACTCAATTGTACCGGACCGCCGACGCCCACTTGGTTTTCCACTTTACCGAGCAATTTTCCTACCCACATGTGGGGCGTGTATCTCCTGGTCTTGACCAAAAAAGGCTGTCAAACTTCTGATACCCCTTCACATTTTACGGACATCGATAATGATAGATCGACCGTGATTGAAAAATTATCAGGACTCACATCGTCCAAATTCGATACGCGGGAGATCAAGCTGGAAAAAGAGAAGAAATTGAGGTACTATCAGCAGGAACGGTGCTATCATACTAGCCACTTTAACGGCCCGCCCGAAGCTGGAAATCAGACTCTCTTTGTCAATGCCTCGATCGAGGGCACTGAGGAGCAGCCCATGCAATTACCGTGGCTCGTGGACCTTGAACTTCGACCAGCAAAGTGACTTGGTGATGCCACCGTGCCGAATGTCGATGCCCTCCTCCGTCAGCCAGTCGCGACTTAAGGGCCCGGAATGCCCACAAGATGGGTGTGAATGGCCGGAAGTGGAGTGCAGCTTCTCCATACGAAGATCACAAACCGTAACGTCCGAGTCCACGTTTGACGGGAATTGCTATGACCACCAGAATTGCCGCCCGGATTTTCGCCGATGTCATGATATAGTGGCAGCCGCGTCGATTGCACACATGCAACTGTCATATCTTAGGACAGGCCCAGTCCCAGCTCAGGCGAGCGGAGGGCAGGAACGATTCAGTTAGAGTCTGGTCTAGCATGTCATCTTTGATCACCTGAGAAGAAGCGTTCTAGAACGGACAGGGAGCGCTAGGATAATGAAACAAGACGAATCATAACGTTCTTATCGTTTTCCATGAACAAAGAGCTTTGGGCTATTGAGCCTTACCGCACCCCAGATGGATGTCAGAGAAACCTAGGCGCATGATGAAGTCGGCTTATCCATCTGTAGTTGCAATAAGCGGTTTGTTTGCGCGACCATCAGGTATCAAAGAAGTCTAGGAGCCATTTGTTGTCTTCAAAAAGCTCAATAGGCCTTTCCGAGTGTCGGAATCCAAAGCGGAATCTTTCAGGTACCAAATGTAGCTGTTCAATTAGCTAGCAAAGCATTTTGTATCGCAAATATATTTCTTTTGCGCCATGTCGTCTTATCGCAAAAACTCACCAGTCCATGCCTTCGTCGTCAGCTTTGACGAGTATAACGTGCCAATGCCTCGGTGTCCTGTAGTCCTCTCGTTCTCCTGTAGGTTTCTACGGTAGCACCATAGTAGGTGTAATCTTGATGTCGGACTTAAGAAAAACAAAAAAAAAGTCGGCAAGCCTTTTCCCAATCTGGTAAGACGTCGAGACTTCGCGCTAATGATTTTTCGAGCTTCATCGTTCTTTCTTACTTCGAGATCTTGCAAGTTCATAACACTCTACCTTCTTTTCTCTTTTTCACTTTCACACACATTCTAATCTCCTCCTCACACTCGTCGCTCCATCCAGAGCCAGCCGAATAATCACCAAAGTCTTGCTCGAGAACCTCTCTGGTCTGCCATTAGTAATCTCCATGGCCTCTGTGAGTCCCCTCAAACCACTGCGCCCCGCCTCGGCTTGGGCAGGGCAAGCAAAACAGTCTGACTATTCTTGGTTGACTGATACCCTCAACAGCCTCGTCCCTACAACTCTTACCAAAACCACGTGCCAAATGGTGCCACCGGTCCTTCAACCATGGGCCCAGGAGCTGCAAATTCCGGCTTCATGCCAAATAACGGTCATGTCATCCAGAAAGACGGGAAACGGATCCTCTGTGTAGCAGACGTCCGCGGTATGTTCATTGTATATGGCATTCAGCGACCGTCGAGATCTGACCGAAATTTGTGGGCCAGGCAATCTGAAATCTCTCAACGACCTTGCGGCACAAGCGCGCGCCGACTACGGTATCCACCCTCCTCTTCCTCCCCCCCCTCTTTCTGCCTTCTAATCCTCTTCTTTGAGTCATTCACTCCGGAGATTTCGGCTTCTACGATGAGGAGTCTTTGAAGAGAATAGCGGATAAGTGAGGCAATTCCCTCCCAGTCTATCGATGACCCGATTGACATTTACAGAACTCTGAAGCACGTCGCTCAATATTCGCCCCTGCTCTCGGACAATCAAAAACGAATCATTCAAACCTCCCAGCCGAACCAATATGATGTCAAAAACCGATTTTCACCACACGAGCTGCAGCTGTCCGAGCTGAGTCTGTTCCTCAACAAGCAAATGAAGTTGAACATACCCGTGTACACGGTCTGGGGAGCATGTGAAGACGTGCGGGTACTGGAGAAGTTCCGATCGGGGGAATATAAAGTGGACAATCTGACCATCATTGATGAGTCAACCTCTCGATTGCTGGAAATTGGCGGTGTCAAGCTCAGGCTGTTGGGCTTGGGCGGTGCGGTGGTGATGCACAAGCTATTCGATAACGGTGAAGGCCGAACAACTATAGCCGGCGGCCAGGGGACCATGTGGACAACACTATTACAGATGGGCGAGTTGATAGACACCGCCAATCGTGTGTACGACCCCACGGAAACTCGGATCCTTGTCACGCATGCCTCCCCCGCCAGAGAAGGCATCTTGAATCAGATCGCGGTCACACTGAAAGCAGATTTTTCCATATCGGCCGGTCTCCACTTCAGATACGGTAGCTCCTACAACGAGTTCAGTGTCAACCCTACCTTGGACCATTACCGTGGGAAGCTAGCCGCCTCGAGAGCGTCATTCACCGATGTATGGGAGACGGTCAGATCTGAAGTGGAGCCAGCGGTGGCGGCAAATGAAGCGCAACAGACTTTACTGACCAACGCATTGGACATTGTAATGAAGATGCCGGCCGTAGCGAATGGTGGCAATCCTTTCGGAGGAGGGCAAATGCCGGGACCCATAGGAATCGGCCAAGTCGATGAGAGTGCGTTCAAGAATATGTGGAACTTCAATCTTGCCGATGCAGCATTTGGCTATCTGATAATGGAAGTACAGGATGGAAGGATTGCCACCGAGATGAGGGCACTTGGTTTCAATTTCGCACACAGAGGGACTGGAGGAAAGCCACCGATAGGCCAATCAATCCAGACACCCACAAGCGCTGGACCGCCAACTGCCTCCATGCAAGGAGGAGCGCCACAAGCCAACCGTGGTCCTGCCGGGCCAGCGTCTCAACCGCCCCCAAATCAACAATACAACCAAGCACAGCAAGCCAGGAACCAGCAACAAGCCAACGCGGCCAGACCCGGCCCACCTAGTCAGCAACCTTCTCAGGCACAGCAAAGCCGAGCAACTCCTGCTCAATCTCGCGGCCCTCCTGGACCCACCTCCAATGCCCCCCAATCGAACACTGTCAAGCCTGCAACTCCTCAACCAACAACACCAACAGTCGCAAGTGCCAATTCACCGAAACCTGCTGCAAAGGGTCCCGTGCAAGCAGCGGAGGTCCAAAATGGAACAGCAACGAACAACAAGACGGCTGTACCAGGAGAGAAGTCAGCGCCTGCTACTGCTGAGTCGAAGCCGAAGACAAAGCTGTTCCTGCCCGGCGTCGAGGGCGAGCAGGCTGTTCGTGACAGCTTTGATGATGAAGACAAGGCAAAGATTGTGAAAATAGACAACATGGGAGGCAGGAACAATCATATTATCGAATTCGCGACACAACAAGATGCGGAGAGCGCGATGAAGCGTCACAAGGGCGCGCCAAGGGTCGGCCCCAACAACGGGCAGCCATCGAAGCCGAAATGGTTCGAAGAGCGTGAGAGGAACCCACACAATAAGAAACCTCGCGACAGCACCGGCGGCCAAGGCGCAGGCACTTGGCAAGCCAGCAATCGGTCCGTCTCGAACACTGGGCCTCGACCCGGATATCAGAGCGGCGCCAGCGACAGCGAAAGCCGTAGTCGGGGAGGCTTTCAGGGACGAGGGCGTGGCCCACGCGGTGACCGAGGACGAGGTGGCGGTCGCGGCGGTCGAGGAGGCCAGCACAAAGGTGGCGATGACTCGAGTACCCCACCGCAAGAGAACAAGGCTCCTGCACCAGCTGCACCAGCGGCGCCCCCAGCAGGTGACAAGTGAGAAATGACTTTTGCGGCAGTCTAAAATGCATCATTTTCAGTGTCCATCTTTCCGCCACTAGGAATCCTTACCACGGGGACTCCCGGCTCGACAATTTTTTGCATCAAGTCTTGTTGGCAGCTTCTAGACTCAAGGGCGTGCAGGGTCAGGCGAAGGGGTAAAGTTGCCAAAGGGTACGTTGATTGAGTAGAGGAAGTTGTCTTTTTGCAAGCAGCGAGTCGTATTTTCCAGAGCGGCAATATCCCGGTTGATACATGGCTTTCCCCTGTGTATCTATTGCACTTGCAGGCATTTTGTATTTCTAAATAGGATTTCAGATTACAGAAGGCCCGTGATTGTCTGATCGGCTACGTCTTCTCCCTTTTCATTACTGCTTCCTTCCATGCATATTCTCGTGACTCAACCTTACCCACTCAGCTCCATCTCAACAGCGAGTCCACACAAATCCCGTCCGATCCGCTTCAATTCGAACCCTTTCCCCTGCGAATCAAACACCACCGCCTCCATCTCCTCCTCGCCCACACCCTCGACACTGAGCACTTCCCCCTTCATTTTCCCCCTCACAATCACCCCATCTCTTTCCTCCAACGCCACGTCCTCCCCTCCCGGACAACCTACCCCGACTTTCCCCAACTCAGACTCCGGTCGCCGCCCTCGCTTGAGGGGAGATGCTTCATACAACTTCTCCCCTCCTCTAAGATGTTCTACCCCCCCCTCTTCACACCTACCCCAGCGCCGAGGAACCCATCATATTACCTTCGAGGCCCCATTCGGGGATTGCATGCATTGGGTTGCTGCCCCGCGCAACCGGCACGGGCGCCCGGCTCCACTTCCTGCTCGTGCTAGAGTGATGTCGGGTGTGGCTGGAACCACCTGTGCGGGGGCGGGGGAAGGGTACCGGCGCGCTCGTTTGATTTGGTTTTGAAGGGGAAGTGATGATAATGGGTGGGATTTGCGCGGCGCACAAGGGGGTTTTGATGGTGGAGGGGTTGGTGAGTGTGCTGCTTGGGGGGGGGGCAAGTTGGTGGGTGGTGGTGGTGGTGGGAGGGTGGTCGTGGTGATGATAGTAGTATTGTCGGTTTTGGTTTGGCCAACAACGGGGCGAGTCAGTCATGGGATTAAAGAGATCTTAGGGGCCTGCGGTGGCGGTAGCGGTGGCGGTGGGTGGTGGGGTAAGGGTGAGGATGTAGGAGGATGAGGAGGAGCAGGATACGATGGGGACAGCGGGACGGGGTGGGAGGCCGGCCGCGGTAGGCGTGACGGCGGATGGAGGCGCGAGATGGAGGGGTAGGGTGGCGTGCGGTGTCTGCTGCTTTGCGTGACGGTAGATATGGCAGTCGACGGGAAGGTTGGGGGTGGTGTGATGGAGTGAACATTGTTGTCTTGAGATTTATGCATTAGAGATGTGGGGATGCTGGAGGCGATTGGGAGTGATCATGGCTGAGCATCTTGGATAAGTCTGACGTGGTAGCGGTCACTTGGTTATCGGTGGTTGGTGAGGGATTGCAAATGATTCACGATACAGCTTCCCCCAATCACGATCCAGATCGGCACCTTGAGCACCGCATTTCAACACGCTGGA
Source organism: Ramalina peruviana (assembly GCA_001956345.1). NCBI lineage: Eukaryota > Fungi > Ascomycota > Lecanoromycetes > Lecanorales > Ramalinaceae > Ramalina > Ramalina peruviana. The sequence continues at coordinate 40,681 of MSTJ01000071.1, forward strand.
ATTACCGGGCAATCTCGAAGCTTTGTCAGAGCTTGTTTAATTTCAACGATGCTGTTACAGCAGTATTGGGCGCGTTGGCTCTTCGTTCGTAAATACCATTCGGCGTTCGGGGTAGAATGATTGTCGAAAGCAAGCAAGTGAAGATCGAGAATGGATTGTTGGATTGGGTCCTCCACCTGACCAGAGGAGGTACTATCGTTGCGGGAGCAAAGCGCAATATTGCTCCCCTGGAGAAAAATGTAGGGTGTGAATGAAGATCTTTGATCAGGTTTAGCAGATTCGAGGATCAGTCATCTGACCAAGTGTCCAAGGCAACAGGAAAGGAGTGCAAACTTCTCAGTTATTCCTTTCTATGCCTTTTCGGATGTCATCTATTGTAAGAAGCAATATTGACTCTGCGTTTCTTCTCAGATGATTATACAATGAGTGTATTCCTCTGACCTGCTGATGTCTCGCGCGCTTTTCGATCGGTAAGATAGTGATAATTCTGGACTTTACTAAAGTCCCTTTTGAGAACGACATGAAGAGGTAGAGAACAACAAGTGACCGTGATCCTGCAACCATGTGCATGTAGTAATCGCACCTTAGGATTTGAGGAGGGGTGCAAGATCGGCATGTAATCCATAGGATCGTGGGCCATGTCATGGTTTACCCTCAGGCGGATGACTAGTGCATCTTCAGCTGCCCTCGATCTTGCAATTGATGCTGTATGCGTTCAGCATCCCACTAGTGGTTGCTTTTTGGCTCAAGTAAATTAGATCGCAAATGACCTCACAGCGTTACTCTGAGCAAGACGGCGAGGTGACTTAGTGATAAGTCTTCCGGAGGAAAAAAAAGCGTTAGGTTGCAGAGGTGCTTTTGCCCTCAGACATGTGATGTCACCGCTCCATCGACCGCCGCGCAGTGATGACACTTCTCGCCGCGACCATACCTAATCCAGCGGAACGTTTTGTCCAGCGTTGAACCTGATATAAAAGTTTAATTCTACTCAAGCGCGTAGACTAAGGTCTTGCCGCTTCCCGACCCGTTACTCGCAACGTGGTGCTGCGGCTATGGTGATGAGGAATGGTGTGTCCTGGAACCAAGGAATTCTGAGAAGCAAGGCCATACTTCGGCATATGATAATGTCGGTGGTGCACTCGAGATCTGATGGCTGTCGCTCTATTCGTTGCCCATGACTTTTTTCCAAAGAGTTCTGCATTACCGTTTCAGACTCCGTTCGCTTCGCGTTGTTGCACTCTGACATGAATATGCATTTGAGTTGATGCGAGTCTCTCATGTGATAGACCTCAAAGGGATCGCAAAAGAAGGACCTCTCAGTGCTTTTGTATTGAATCTCCCTACGGTTGAACATTATGATAGCGAGGGATAGTCTCCTGTAATATAGCCTATATGTCCACGCTAAGATCTTCCGCTGGCATAACTAGGATTTTTCTCGCTTCCGCATACCCTTGCTTTACCGAAATCTCGACCCTAACGGAGTTGTCAGGCCCCAAGAGAAAGCTGACTGGACGAAAACAGTTGATGCTTGGCATCCATCACAGCCCGGTTGCAGGCTCCATATCATAGCAGAGAATCAATATGGCTGTCATCACGAGTGCTTCGTCTGTTGCAAAGTGACGCCCCTGGCACACGCTTTGCCATAGCCGGATGCACTGAATTCGCTGAAGGTCACATGTTCCGACCGCTGCCAGATCGCAAGGGTTTTTGATCCTTGACGAGGTCTTTGTGGATGCTACTTTGAAGTATTTTTGTGAATAGTGAGCAGCAGTTTTGACTTTTGTTAGCTGCTTTGGTTCCAAGAGCCACTTTGCGGGCAGTAATGAGCTTCATCCATGCACTCAATTGCCAGCACAGGCGCCCTCATATCTACTTTGATTGCGGGTCGCTGTCGAATGTGATTGTAGTTTCGATTCCTGTTGGCGCTCATGGTGGTGCAGTGGCATAAATTTCATTATTGATCCTCGGATCATCTGTCCCGAGGCAACGATAGGGCTAGGGCTTGCGCCGTGCGTGCCGCAAAACTTTGTTCTAGCGCGTGGCGCTGTATCGCATCGAAAAAAAACTATCGTAACTTCATGATGCCTATTGACCTATAATCGTGTTGGTTGGCGATATGCTTGGTAAGCAGTCCGCATATACCTAGCGGTCTTCCAAAGTTCGGGTGGCGGCGTGGCCTACACTTTCAGAGGAATTTGACAAATATCCAATGTGGATTGATGATCCTGTGCCTCTTTGCTGTGTAATACGCAGATCATCTCGCAGATCCCAAGGATGGAACAGTCAAACGTTCTGCGCCCTTGGACTGCGTGGGCACTGCAGAACATCGCCGCATTGGTCTGTGTCCGAGTCAGCATTTTGCGTCAGACTTGACAAAAACGGCCCCCATGGAGAGCGCGAAACTCAATAGCAGGCTGAGATGCCGCCTAAACAGGCAAAGTCTCGTTTGTAGATACATTGATGCCATCCAAATACATACCAACAGTTCATGCATAATGCCAGCCTGCAGATACCCGCCCCCTTGGGGCACACTGAAGGGTGATATGCGAGCTAAACTGATGACTCGTACACTCTTGTTACATCGAGCTTGTAGTCATTCAGCCTCTTTCCTACCTTACCTCGGATATACGCCTCTCAAGGTCGCCATGGGGGTACAAGAGAAGCTGATGGCCCGGCGATTCTTCATTCTTGATTTGCTGTAAGCAATTCGATAAATTTTGGACCTCTCACCATGGAGTCATCTATGACATGGGCCGATCTTCAAGACCAACCGCTTATGCCTCCACCACCGGGGCGCGTTCCTAATTTTGTCCATCCGGAGTCGCGAGCCTGGGAGATCAATGTGGCTACCAGCATCTGTCTGCCGCTTATAGCATTATTTGCAGCAATGAGGTTCTACGCCAAAGCTGTGGTTTTGAAGAAGTGGAAGTGGGACGACTGTAAGCTTGCGATCATGTTCCCAGTGCACCCTGGCTTGACTTATTGAGTTCTACAGTGACGTGCATAATGGGCCTGGTAAGTATTCTGGCGATCAGCACGACGGCCTCTTGTTCATTTTGAAACAGTTGGCGGGACTTGCCTACCTCATAATCCAGCTCATTGGTGAGAGCTCTGTAAAACGATGTATCGGCATCTTGTGCTGACAATTGGTCTAGCTGCCAACGGTGGTCTCGTTGGGAAGCATTCCTGGGAACTCACAATCGGAGAATACTCTACTCACAACATCGTGGTGGGTTGACCGATCAGGCCACGTGCATCGTTGTGTGAATTGACTTTGCTCCAGTTGGCTTTGGTCCTAGAAGCCATATACGCACCGTGCATCTGGTTCGTGAAGTTGTCCTTGTTCGTTCTGTATGTACAGGTCTTCCGCCCTCTGCGATGGCTACGATATTGCGCCTATGCCGGTGTCGTCATCACAGGCCTGTCCAGCTGGGTGATACCCATCATCTACCTCGCCATGTGCGTACCCAGAAATGGTACCAGTCAGGAAGACTACTTCATGGCCCTGCTTTCGCCAAGGTGTCAGAATTTCGATCCTCCTTTACAAACCGCGACCGGAGTTATAAGTCTGGTCAGCGACCTGTATCTAGTGATACTCCCTTTGCCTGCCGTTTGGAATCTACAGATACCACTTCACCGAAAGGTTGCCCTTTCAGCCATGTTTTTCACTGGAGCAATGTAAGCAAAACCACGAATTTCGACATAAATACCATTCTCACTTTGGACAGCGCATGCATTTGCAGTGTCTTTCAATTGGCGTACAGAGTCGAGACCACGACGAATCCGGACACCACATGGATTCTCGTACCCTTAGGCATCGTCACGTATGTTTCTACATCTCCCTTCCCAATGAAGTTGCTGAGCCGTAACGTTCAGAAACGTGGAGATCACAGCTGGTATCCTTGTGTGCTGCATGCCTACAACAACCACGGTCTTAAAGAAGCTCTGGACTCCGCTGTCGTCTTTTGCGTCCTCCTATCGAAGTTCATTCCGATCCAAGTCCGGGAGTGGGACCACCGACCAATACAATCTGTCCAGCGTTACCAATCTTCATTCTACGGATGGCGGAGGTTTTTATGCTATCGACGGCGAGGCGACACATGAGGCATTCGCTCGGAAAGGAAGCGGTCACCCGCAATCTGAGTCGAGCTTGGGGTACGGAAACGACTCGACCTCCGGGCACGCAAATGGCAATATTCGGAAGACGACAGACATCGAGGTCAAAGGTCCTCATCATACCTGACTGCGATTTCTTTGAGGAACAATTGATTGAGCATGAGGGTTACTCATGGAAAGGGCTTATGCTGATATTGTGGCGACGCGCGCGGAGATCGCTGGTTCTGGCTCGCTGTCGGGGCCACTCGGGTTGGAGTGGCGATGCTGAGAATTTCGTGCGCTTTGGAAAGCGTCTGGGGCCGTTGGTTTGGCGAGGGAGTGAGCGGTAAGATGCCTGAGTCCGGCGACATGGTGGCGGTGGGGAGGGAGAGCGTGCGCATCTTAGTCTGGGAAAGCTGAAATGGTCAGCATCGATAGAGCAGGTATAGTTAAGAGAAGAGCAGAATTTTCATTGGTTTAGCTACAACGTTATATAGGTACATGTTTTTTTCCTCTTTACGTTTTAATATTAATGAATGGACTTGCGGCGACTTACCAACCCCAATTGCTATATAGCGCGCGTATCCTTGGCTATCTCGGCCTCGGCCAGCACCTTAGCCTTCCATTCGCTGGCGCCGGAGAGCCACTTGGCTTGCTGCCTTCTGAGGACTACAACATCGGACTTGTGATCTTTGAGGATCATGAGGGGGAGACCGGTGGTTTTGGCGATGTGTTTTGCATTGGCGATGGCGGCGGCTCCTCGCCGCATGTGACAACGATGAACGATTTGCAGCGCATGAATACAGAAGATGTAAGCACGAGAAAAGACCGCATCGGGGCCAAGGTGGCTTTGTAAGACGGTATGGAAGAGCCCATAGCCAACATGAAAGACCTACAGGACACTCATGAGCTCACTCAGCTCAGTCTCAATTTCAGTATCCCATGGCGCTAGGCCCAAACAGGCATAGCTCCTCGGGCGCTCGGAAATCTGCACTCTTGCTTCCACAGATTCTACTCGATCAATCATCAATCCACAAATACATGATCTTTCCACCTCATGCATTTGACCAAAATCTATGGTGCCGTTTGGCTCAACGTTATCCATACAAATGTCTTGAGAACGACTAAAAGATTGTCGTCGGAAACAAAGAATCTATGCTGAATACAAAGGAAAGTCGTGTCTCTCGTTTACATGCCTTCGTTTTCCTCCGTACTCGAAGAGATATACGAAGGGGCTTCTCTCTTTCTTAAACCGTGAAAAAATGTCGATAGTCAAACGAGGGAGAGTCTTTGGAAGCCTGGATGCAGCAGTCGGCTTTAAACTTCGTGGGCCCTGCCCGTCAATTGTTGCGAACGGCGCCATCATCTGACCTCAGGTCGTCGCCGGGTGGATCTCTCAACATGTTCCGTATCAGTGGATATGACACTACCGTGACTCCTAAGGCGACGCTCATGCTGAGTAGAGCGGGAGTGAGTAAGTCCCTTTGAGAAGGTGGAGCGTCGGCGCCCGTCGTTATGCGAACGAGGGATACGTCGAGGAAGCCGGCTATGATTATGCTGTATAGGATTGAGCTGACAACAGGCTGCATTAGCTTTCGCGCGGACGATTGGGGCAAAAAGGGTACAACGCACCTCTTTGGTATCTTCATTTGGTCAAAAGCTGCGTGACAAAAGGCGCAGCTGCTCACAGCCCATAGACCAAGCATTCTATCAAAAAGGATCAGTACCTCACAATTGGACAGACCCAGGATCAAGGTATCATACGTGAACAGGAAGAGGATAGAGTTGTTCGGGTCTGTGGCAATGAGCCACCAAGCCATCGATTCGATGCCCATGAAAGTCCCGTGAGTGGCCATTTCTCCTGTGCGCCTGGCGATGAAATGACTTGCGACGAGTACAACGAGCGCACACAGTGAACAAAAGAGCAGTACCAGGAGGAAATCTGTGGAAGTCCCATCGTCCGCTTTCGGTGCGGGCCTCGTTGCCAGAGCAGACGTCACACTAGGAAGAGCCCACAATATCGATGCCAGGAAGGGTGTCGACGGGGATTGTGAGATCGGTGCGCGTCTGCAGGCCCAATTGTACTTCAATTTACAGATGCAGGTAGCTATTGGGATTGCAGCAGCCTGAGGCAAATCTCCGATTACCGAAGCTGGATTGACGATTGACTTGAATCGGACAAGTTGGGCAATTGATCGCAGTATATATAGCTCAATCATAGGAGACCAAGACGAGATGATACAAAATTGCGGTAACCTCAGTATCTTCTTGGAAGCAGGTAGGTACTCGAAGCAGGACCCTTTCAAGGAGACAGGGAGAGCTAAGATGGTCTCACTGGTTGCAAATAGCCAGGATAATGACAGCCATAGGAGAAAAGGAACTTCGTAGACTCGCATTGGTACATTCATGTTTGTACTTGAAAGCTGGCTGACTGAGACCTGGTCTACAAAAAATAACGACAGACGGAATTTTTGGGAGGGGAAATTAAAAAAAGGCAAGGCGGATATCTGCCAAGACAATTGAAAGGTGGGTCCGGACACAGCCTTGATTGGGCCCCATCGAAAACTCCGGTACCTCAACGTCCCAAGTCTGATGGCATGTATTATTCGAGTATCGCTGTCTCGCAGAAATTTTCTCGGATTTCAAGAGTAACACCTTGGCTGACTCTCTGGACAGAGAAGCTTGACTTCTTCCTGAGTCGTTCTTCGTCATTCGCAGGCAGCTTAAAAATTTAAAGACTTACCTGTACAAGGATTGCAGATCGAAGGCGGAAGCTGACAGATGCGAATGCACACGTTGAATAACATACAACGCAGCAAGAATACTCATCATAACTCCACCCAGCGCTTGAGAGTCTTGTCGAGTGTAGATCCCAGGGCTGAAGCAGCTTCATGAATCTGTAGCAAAGGAAAACTTATTTGTCTCGCAATGAGCCCTGCATCTCTCGAAGCTTCGTGACTGAGAGGAGGCAGGGTATGAAACATTGCAGATCAAGATCTGATGCGAGGAAAACTTCTGGGACAGTATCATTGCTGACGCACACCAAACAATGCAGTGACGTCAAAACATTCAAACTCACAATCCTCTTCTCCAAATCTTGGGGTGGCCTTCATTCACCCTCCATGAAGCACACCTCACGTGGTTGCATGATGTGGGGGACGGGAGTAGGACATCGAGTCTCCGCGATGTGTGAAGACCAAGTCCAGGCATTGAAGCTACATTTGAAGCTTCGAGCTCCATATTACCTCGTTAGCTTGCCAGGCGCAAACAAAACTGGAGGATCAGGACTGAGCGTCAGCATTTGACTACTGACAAACCTGCAATCCACGGGACATTCAATTTGCGGTTAGCAAAAGGATACAGGCCTTACTTGTATGGCGATGAGACGACAGCCTGCCCCAGAGCAATCAACGCATCGCAGAATTGTAGTAAGACCACTGCACATTGGCATCAGACCCTTCATCAATGGCTATCCAGGACGAGGAGTTACCAGCGATGGAGACCATGCGTATGTCCTCCGTCGCGCATAATCTCAGTGAAATTTTTCGTCCAAGGACATGGAATTCCAACTGCTCGTGCAGTAGAGTAGCAGCGCAAGTAGTGCTCTAGTGCGTCAAAAGGCAGCTTTGAGTATGAAAACAGTGCGGTCTTCGCAAAGGTACGGCCTGTTATGAGTGAGGCAAATTTATGCTCGGGCGATGTCTATCAAGTGCTGCCAAATGTTCCGAGTGTAGGGACCAAGGATGTATTTAACAGAATTGTTGGACTTTCAATTCATTTGACAAACCTCAACAGGTCTCCAGCTGTTCGGCCATATTGGTAGTCTGACTTGACGATGTCCAGATAGCCGGGCTTGTCCGGGTAAAGGTTGACGCCGGTGTTACTGCCGAGAGATCACTCGAAACTTTGTTATGTGTCTCACTTGAATGAGCGCTTCCATGAGAGCCTGAGATCCACAAGGGTAATTGTCAACCGTGTGGAGAGCCTCGACCTGGACGTTAGTCGTATCATAGATAATTTTCAAGTCGAGAAGCCGGGGCAGATTGAGATTTTGATAGTAGTGCGAGCTCTAGAAGGCCGCTAGAAGGTCTGGACTGCAGCTTTCGCCACATGGCGAAAATTGTGGAGGAGCACGAGTCGTGCATTCGGAGATTCGGAACACGGAACGCTGATGGCGTCTAGGTGGATCGGTGAAGCATGCGAGGCTCAAGTACGCTAGCTCTCATCATAACGCTGTTGGCGTCGGCCATTTTCCAAGTGAGGCCGACAGCAAGCATCGTGCGGATCTCCAATGTACTACACAGCATCCACCTCATCAGTTTAGCAGTCTATCAATTGAGAATAGACCACCGAGGTCTCTCGCGCAGGGCGAGAATGGAAAATGAATAAGGGTGAAGAAAATTCAAGATGTCGTCGCCAGTCACGACACCAGTCTCTTTCCCCAGATTTTCATTGCCACAAGTGCGTGGGAATTGCCGGGTTAGTTTCACGCCTCTGCCGTTGTTGGTCAGAGCGTTTCAGCCTACCGTTACTGAACCAGTGGAAGAACGGTAACGTCTATGGAGCTCGAAAGTATCCTTATTGCCGTTGTCGAGATTTGTGCGGTCTCGCGACGACGACCCTGAGTAAGCTTTGGCCAGAACATGTTGCCCGGTGAGGGACCCAAGAGACGTGAACTGCATAATGAGAGATGCGAGGCACATGAAGCGATAAGATCTGGTGCAAATGAATCTGCTTTGGTCGACCCCTCACTTGCGCCCGCAATCTGGAACCCTGCTGCTCGACGGTGTATCTTTGCTCTTGTGAGATAGGGATCTGCACCAGAACGAAAAAGGGCTGCGGGTATGCGGGAAAGGTAGACAGCAACAGCAGAGGGGGTTTTGCGACCTCCAATCGTTGCACTACTGCACCTCGTAGAGGTCGCACCACTTACAATCCCGGCCTTCCTTTTCCGCACATGGGCTGGCTGACTGGCTGTTTGCGAAGTTGTTGCAGCTTGGCCCTGCAGAGATACTGCAAGCGGCCGTACAAAGAGAAACTCTAGCCTGACGAGTACCTTTTGCTGTTTGATCTCCGCTTCCTCCAACAAAGGCTTTCACCCCCGTGACCTAGTTCTACGTAGATTGTGTTCAAAGGCCTAGCTGGAAATGACCTCATGAAAGAAAACGAGAGAGCTAGGAATAAAGTTTCTTTCCCCAGCTTTTCGAAAAGGGCACGACTCACGAGGCTCCCTGCCTCCCCGAATCCCCAGGGCGAATCCGACGGCAAATTCTTGAGACCAACAGCGGTCTAGAACCGGTCAAGTCTAGCATCATGTGATGATCCAACGCTAGACCTCGGCCTTGGCGTATGGTTCGATGCCGATAGACCCTGAATTGAGCCTAGCGCGGACCAGACTACTTTGCCGCATAGAGATCCGCATGGGGATTGGACGTTCAGACTCAACGCTGCAGCCAGACGAGGAGGAGCGGGGCAGATTGCAAACACCGGCCTTGCTGACAGCATGAGATACAACTCTGCCTGCTGGAGTAAGATAGACAAGGTACACGAAGAGGCTGACTGAAAGTTTAAGTGTTGTTGAATGCTGTTGTCTTCCTCCGCATTCCTCGTTGCTGTTCATGATCGTGGCCCAGGAAGGTTGAAAAAAGGAAACCAAATAATGACACTTCATGGACGAAAACAATAATACAGCTCCCGTTTGAGGTCATATTAACGTGTCACGGTGTCAGAGGGATCCCCGCCACGAGCTAGGGTACTTTTGTCAAGTCACATCCTTCCCATCTTATATTAGATCTGCAAGGCCCCCCCATTCCCACGCATTCGCTTCGCTTGTAATCCCCCCTCCCAATTCAGCTTGATCTTATGCACAGCTGAGGCGGACATCAACACGGCCAGAGGAACCTCTCATTTCCCTTTCTTCATCCTTCAATCTGCCTTGCCTTCTCCTTTTACTCGATCAATACTTCTTCGCTCCGTCACTGCATACTACTTGGACTGGGCCATAGCGCCAGAGAGTCATCATGGCCGCCGAGAAGGCCTTTACAGAGAAAAACGAGCTTGCTCATGTTGATCAAAGGTATGTGCCTATCTCCACATCTGATTTGATGTCATCTCGCTGACTTGGACATGTAGTGATGAGTATGGGGATGAAAGAGGACCGGCGCGGTCTCAGTCCGTCAACCTGAACCGAAATGTCACTGCAAGGTACAAGTTATTAAACCTCCCAAGCTACAATGACTGAGGAGCTGACCTTGGACGCTTCAGAATCCAAAACCCTCTGGCTGGTATTCCTCGAGACACCCTCTTCTACAATGTCGAGCAGTTCGCCCAGGAATCAAATATGCAAGACATGGCCCCGCTTTTGAAAAAAGGGGCACTCGTCGCTCAGGACCCACCAGCGTTTGAATCCGTGGAAGAGTTGGACGAAGTTGAGCGCGAGGCTCTACGTAACGAGGTTTTGCACAAATGGCGTCAACCGGGCGCCCTTTATTTCACCGTCATCCTGTGCTCAATCGGTGCTGCCGTACAAGGCTGGGATCAGACGGGATCCAATGGTGCCAATCTGTCATGGCCAGTGGACTTTGGTGTGCCCGACAGTAAGCCCAAGACGGGAGCAGTGCCCGGTGTGGACTATGATAAGAACTCATGGATCGTTGGTGTGGTCAATTCTGGTCCCTACATTGGCTCCGCTTTCATGTGAGTATTCCAAAATTGAACGCCCTTCCCCAATTTGAGCTTCCAGCTGGCTGACTCGATGTCATGCAGTGGCTGCTGGTGCTCTGACCCCCTGAACAATTACATCGGCCGCCGTGGGACCATCTTCTTCTCCGCCGTCTTCTGCTTCCTCTCGGTTATCGGATCTGCAGTCACCCAGAACTGGTGGCAGTTGTTCATCACACGTCTACTCCTGGGTGTTGGAATGGGAAGCAAGGCGTCCACTGTACCCATCTACGCCGCTGAGAACTGCCCTGCAGCCATTCGTGGTGGTCTCGTCATGTCATGGCAAATGTGGACTGCATTCGGTATCTTCCTCGGTTTCTGCGCCAATCTGGCTGTCTACAATGTGGTGCCCATTGGATGGCGTCTCCAGCTCGGTTCGGCCATGATTCCCGCCATCCCACTCCTGGTCGGTGTCTACTTCTGCCCCGAATCTCCCCGATGGTACATCAAAAAAGGCCGCTATGCCGATGCTTTCCGCTCTCTTTGCCGCCTGCGGAACACTCCCCTCCAAGCCGCCCGCGATCTGTACTACATCCACGCCCAGATCCAGGAAGAAGCGAATATCATCGGTCGCTCCAACTACATCACCCGCTTCATCGAGCTCTTCACCATCCCCCGTGTGCGCCGGGCGACTGGTGCCTCCTTCACGGTCATGCTGGCCCAGCAAATGTGCGGTATCAACATCATCGCCTTTTACTCCTCCACGGTCTTCTACCAAGCTGGCGCTGGTAATCTGCAAGCCCTGCTGGCCTCCTTCGGCTTCGGGTTGGTCAATTTCGTCTTCGCCTGGCCCGCCGTCTGGACCATCGATACCTGGGGCCGTCGCGCTCTCCTACTCTTCACCTTCCCCAACATGGCCTGGACACTCCTGGCAGCAGGATTGTGCTTCATCATCCCCGAGGGCCTGACCGCCCACCTGGGGCTCATCGCCTTCTTCATCTACCTCTTCGCGGCCTTCTACTCCCCCGGTGAAGGTCCCGTGCCCTTCACCTACTCCGCCGAGGTCTTCCCCTTATCTCACCGCGAAGTCGGCATGTCCTGGGCCGTGGCCACCTGCCTCTTCTGGGCCGCCGTGCTGTCCATCTCCTTCCCGCGCATCCTGCGTGCGTTCCACCCGGTGGGGGCCTTCGCCTTCTACGCGGGCCTCAACGTCACAGCCTTCGTGCTGATCTTCCTGTTCGTGCCCGAGACCAAGCAGCGCACCCTCGAGGAGCTGGATTATGTCTTCGCGGTCCCGACCCGCAAGCATATGAGTTACCAGATCACCAAGGCGGCGCCCTGGTGGTTCAAGCGCTATGTGCTGTGCAACAAGCGCGCCAAGCTGGAGCCGCTGTACCATTTCGATGCTCCTGTGGCGGAGGTCAGGAAGGACAGTATTGTCGGCATGCACTGAACGCGGCTGCCGTCAATCAATATATATCCTTCAGGACATGGTAATTTGTCTTGGGGGGGATGCAGTCATGGTTGCTGTCGGAATATTTGTGCGGGAGATGGTATTCGTTGCTGCGGATCGGAAGAGATGATATACATCGTGTGGAAGAAGATGTGCAGCAGCAGCAGTTTCGGTGGGCACAAGTATAGCTTCCACTGTCTGTCATAACACGCATAAATATCTCAACAGATTCACCAGCCCCTTCCCAATCATGCTCCGGGGTGATCGCTGGTATTGCTGTCTGGCGTCACCACTGCTTCTTCTCCTACCTCCTTCATCACCTCCTCCGCCTCTCCAGACGACAGCCTCTTCCTTTTCCTTCCCTTTCCCCTTCCCACCGCTCGAATGCCTCGTGTAGATACTCGCTTTCCCGGTCATTATTGCCATCACCTTGTCACCCAGAACGACCAATTTACCAACACTCGACGAATGAACCCCGTATCACACAAATCCCCGCCATCGCTCATCCACATTTCCCCTATAACCCCCCCCTCCCCCCTAAAAGTTGCCAGCACCAACAAGAACCCTGGCCCAGACATATTTGATTCGCCCCACCAATCAATCAATCAATCACAACCCCCTGCCCCTCGAACCCTCGAACCCTTGAAAAGCGGCTTCATGCATACCTCTTCAAAATTCCGCCAAGATGATGGGGCGTGGGGCTAGCGACGCGGACGGCTTACACATACACACGAACGTTGGAGCTTTCATGCATAATTACGCGCCTTGGCGACTACTCCAGGAATTCGGGCCAAGCTAGGGCGGCGGGGCGTGATTGAGGGGGAGGGTATGGAGCGCATCGCATCGCATCGGGGGTAGCTAGGGTGGCAAGGGTAGCTAGCGGTGTTTTGTGTGTGTGGGCGTGGGCTCGAGAGCGAGATGGGATAGGCGATGGATTGGCGAAGGCGACTGGATGGCTGACTTTTTGGGGGGGGGGGAGAATGGGGGGGGAGAAGTAGGAAGAGGAATTTTCGTTGATTGGAACATACTTGATTATCTTCTTTCTTTCTTCCCTTTCTTGCATTTCGTGGTTTGGGAATAGGGAGAAGCGGAAGCGGAAGCAGAAGCAAAAAGCTTCAGAAATGGCGCGCCTAATAGAGCTCATCTCCGTCGCCTTTCTCGCGCTCGTTCTGTACCATGCCGTTAAATACCTCTACCGCATCTCGCCCCTGCACCCGCTTGCCCGGTTCCCCGGGCCACGTCTGGCGGCGGTGTCGAATTTGTATGGGGGGTGGTTTGATCTGTCGTGGCGGAGGAGTTATGTCAAGGAGTTGGCGGGGATGCATGAGCGGTATGGTAAGTCGGAAAAATAAGCCTCCAAGGGAAATTGGGTGAGGAGGCAGGGAAGTCAAATGCTGTAAGGACGAGTGTGGGTTCAGGGTTTGTGGTTTGGAAGGGAGTTGGCAGTTGTTGGAGAGGAGACCTGAGGCTGACGGGAGGAGGACGATAGGGCCGATAGTCAGGGCGTGGCCGAATCAGCTGCATGTGAGGGATCTGGATGCGTACAACCAGTCAGTCTTGTCTCTGATCCATTGTCTGAGGCATCCATCCTTCGTGGAGCACATTGTGATAATGTGGGTATTGGTGAGAGTAGGATATTCCGTGTCGGCACCGAGTTCATCAAATCCCCCCATTTCTATACCAACCCCGTCCTCACCCACTCCTTTTTCAACATCACCTCCACCCGCGCTGCAACAGCCCGGCGGGCAATGATGATGCCTTTCTTCTCCCGCGACGCGGTGCGGAGGGCTGAGAAGACGTTGCTGAACCCGATCATTGATAAATTCGTCGATATTCTCGCGGCGCAACATGCCAATTCCTCAGGGGACGGTAGTAGGGTTGTCGACATGACAATGGCAACCCGCTGCTTCGCCGCCGACAGCGTCATGAACTTCGAATACCAGAAACCCCTCGGGGTGTTGGATGCTCCTGGCTTCCAGGCGGCATTCATCAATGCAATGGATGGATTCTCGGCGACGCAACAGTGGCCAATCTACTTCCCCAAGACCTTTGGGGCAATCTTCAGGGCCATTGAGATGTTGCCAGGTTGGATGGTGGAGCAATTTATGCAGCCGTTTGCGCTCACGCAGTGGGTGCAACGGGTGTGTTTCGAGAGAATTGCAGCATTGCAGGAGGGAGAGGCTGGGCTGGAGAAGGGAAAGGGAGCGCCAACAGTATTCGACATCGCGTTGAATCCGAAATTGGAGAAGGGCCACCCAAGATTGACAAGGGAGGAGCTGGCGGCGGATGCCTTCTTGTTCATGGTTGCAGGGACTGATACTACTGCTGACGCGCTGACGGCGGCGGTGTTCAACACGCTGTATAATCCTGAGATCCACGCGCGGTTGCGTGACGAGTTGAGCAGGACGCTGCGACATAAGTATGATAGTCCCGGATGGGCAGAGCTGGAGAAAGCGTCGTACCTCCATGGTATCGTGAAGGAGTCGCTCAGGCTATCATATGGCGTCCCAGGGCGCTTGCCGCGAGTTGTGCCTGATGCGGGAGCTGTGTTCTGTGGGCAGAAGATTCCTCCAGGGATCCAGGTCAGCTGCTCGATTTTCGTCTACCACCACAATGAGTCGGCATGGCAGGACTCTTTCACATTCAAGCCGGAGAGGTGGATTATAAGCGAGACCCACAGCGCTGATGCAGTAGCCGAGCTGGACAAGCGATTCCTGAGTTTCTCGCGGGGATCGAGAAGTTGTCCAGGGATGAACCTTGCGTATGCAAATTTGCATCTGCTGTTGGCAAGGCTGTTCCGGCGCTTCGAGATGGAGCTATTCGAGACAGGCAAGGAGGAGATGGAGTGGAAAGACAGCTTTGTGCCAATGACAAAGGGACATCTGAGAGTTAAGATGCGCGAAGCCGAAGACTGAATGCTGGACCTCACTTCTTGGTTTTACCATAAAGGCCGCCTTTCCTTCGTCTCTCTTCGAGCGCCTTTTTGTAGGGTGGATTGGTGGGAGGCTGGATGGGATCTAGGCTGACATGGTCGGAAGGTAAATGGTAGGTTGCATCTGCGTCCCAGTAGGAGAGATCACCACATGCCACGAAGGGGGCGATCCACCGACTCTCTGCTGCGTCGTCTTCTTCTTCATCACTCTCGATTTCAACCACAGTGACTCCATCTTCTCGGACGGATCTCCTCTGGCCGTCAACAAAGGCTCCGCTTCTCTCGGCCTTGATCTTTTGATCTCGTTTCGGGAGGCTGACCTGGCCGCCGATACCCAATGGCAGCTCCTCTTCTGGCTTGAAGCCCTTTGGCATTTGAAAGTCCTCACAGACGACAAAGGCTTCGAGGCTACTTGCTCTTGAGCTTCTTGGCTTCGCGCATGTCACCTTGCCAAAGAAACACCGTAGCTGCCCATAGATTAGATCGACGTCCTTGCCCCTAAAGATCTTTGCCACAAATTTTCCCCCGGGCTTCAGCACCCTGATTGCGAGATTGAGCGCTGAGAAGAGCAGCTGAGCTTGTATGTAGATGTCCAGATCGTGTAGACCGGTGACATCTGGTGCACCATCGCTGATGACCAGATCAACCGGTTGTCGCTTAGCTTCGTCTTTTGCCTCTTCTGTACCCTGCTCGACCTCTTCTCCGTCCAACAATTTCAGGATCTTCGGGATCGTCCCAGCATGTGTGATATCGGCGACCAACCTTTCAACCCCCTCCAAGGGCGCAATCGGTTGCAAATCCACTGCCACGATCCTTACGCCCTGCCTTGGCCGCAAACCCTCGTCATCTAGCTGGTAGGTCTCATCCTCCGTCTCCTCCTTTTTCAATTGCCCCTCCAGTTCCACTATGCCGGCAACGAGACCCCTCCGATCTCGCCGTGTCTTGGCTTCCCATGCTCGCCTGCCCAGACATTCGCCCTTGATCAGCACGCGCGAGAGCACTTGAGACCAAGAGCCCGGAGCAGCGCAGAGGTCAACGACGCGGTGGACGTCTGGCCCGAGCAGATTGAATGTCTCGTCCAGGTGGAGGAGCTTGAAGGCAGAGCGGGCACGCCAGGCTTGTTCTTTGGCGAGACGGTAGTAGGCGTCACGCTTGTCTTTGGACGATTTACCCATCTTATGAAAAGACAAGTTCCGAATAAGATTCGGGTTTCTGTCAAGGATGTCTCTTAGACCTGCGTGGTTGTAGAGGCTCAAAAGGTGGTTAATTATTTCATTTCAAGATTAAGCGGTCGAGGTGGTCCTCCGGGGCAGGTGGGGGCGGCAGAGCCCGTCAAAAGGGCTCTTCGGGAGCGGAGCGGACGGCTTGGCAGGAATGCGGAACCTCCAAGCTAAGATTCTGCCAGTCGCGTCTGCTGCCATTCAGCTTCGACACTGCTAGACACTGCCAAAACACAACACCAGTCACGAGTTCAGTCGTGATGCTTCTCGGGAGACACAGCGCGTCCTTGAAACCTCCGAACTTGTCCAAATAAGCTTGCAGATACGTCTGGCCATCGCTGAGAAAGAAATTCCAATGGCGCCCGCCAATACGTCCTCCCAAAACGTCGAGACTGCGCAAGACAGCGAGGCCCGCGCTGCCTTCACGAAATCACTCATCAAGTTTGGAGAGGGAAGGGGGTGAGCTGCTACAGCTTCTCTATGCCTTGAAGTGCGCTGAATTTCATCTAGGATCAACATCGACACGCAACCCCGTGTGGCTGGGCAGGTCATCGATCTCTATGCCCTCTACAATTATGTTGTCGCCAAAGGCGGGTACGATGTCGTGAGTGGGGAGAAGCTGGCATGGAGAAGCGTCGCCGTCGACTTTGGGCTGGGCTCAGCTCCCGCAGCCGCCTACGCCTTCCAATTGAAGACCTGTTACTACAAGAACCTAGTGTGGGTACGAAAGGTGTAAAAGGGGGAGGAGGCTGACGACTTTGTAGGGCATATGAGATCAAATATCATTGGGGCCAGGATCCGCCTCCGGTGGAGATATTGGAAAAGATGACGGCGAAGGGGGGCGATATCAAGAATCGAACGATTGAGAACTTCCAGACCAAGAGGGGCATGCCGAATGGGGCTACCGATTCGGAAGGCGATGATCCTTCGACCCCGAAAGACGACAGAATGGATGTCGACGACCCTGGGAGCGCAGCAGGTCGGAGTTCAAGAGGTATGAAGCTCCCTTGGTGAGGTTTGCGTGGAGGCTGACACTGCCTCTTCAGGCCTTCGCCAACAGCCACCCCAACGAGTGTTATTCCAGCCAGAACTTTCAATAAGACAAAGTCGTCAAGCTTCGGCTCAGAACAACTCCCCGCAGCCGTCCAATCCGCAAATGACGCAACAAGGGTACACGCAAGCTGGTAACACAAGCATCAACCCTTCCACATACTCCATAGCAAATTACGAACCTCGACCCCAAATGCCCTTGACCCTGCGACCCATCGTGACACCAGGCAACAACCAGCAGCTGTTTCAAGCTCAGGTGAAGAAGCTTAGAGACGCAAAGCTGGCCTCGTTGGGCTTGACGCCTACCACTTCCGTCATGAAGCCTGGTGCTGGCTTTGATGGACCTAACATATATGTCAGGATACTGAACTGTCTTCGGTGTCCGATCCCCGAGGAGCAGGATTACGCCCTGCATCACATGGTCAAGATATCTCATGAGAGGGGGGACAAGTACAGATTTGATTCCTTTCCAGGCCTTGCTGAGGGTTTAATCGAACGTTTACTCAAGATCAGCTCCCTGTACTACGATGTCGAGTGGCAGGTCTCTTATTCACAAGAAGACGATGACCCGGAAGTTCTGGACGGGATCTATGGCACACCAGACATCTTGGAGAGGATACAGGGTCTAAGGCGCATCGATCCACCGGATGAATTGCAATCTGCTGAAGTTGCACATTCAATCAACAAAATTCTCGAAGCAGGTCTGACCCTCCGAAATCTATCGATGCTCGAGGACAATGCAATCTATCTTTCCGAGATGGCTCAGCTGAGGGACTTTCTCTCCATCGCCCTCAACCTCCCTTCATCTCCTTGCACCATAGAATTGAAGCACTACGCCCTGGACATTGCAGAACAGGTCACAAGGTACTGGCGCATGTCCGCGTCAGATCCACTGTATCAATCCCTCCTCCATTTGATTGACCAAGGTTCAGACCGGGGAGCCATCGTTACCGCCTTGCGCACCATATGTCGAATATCCATGAATCTGAGAGACTCCAACATTTTACCATCCATCCCCGTCTCCACGCTCCGCCGAATCTCGGAATGGCTTGTACTCGAAGATGAGGAATTTACCAGCGCCTGCCTAGACTTTCTCTACCAATTCACAGCCATTCCGACTAATGTTCTTACTCTCTTCGACAATTATACCGTCGTGCAACTACCGAGTATGGTCCAGCAACTCTCGCGCTTGCTTCAATTCCGATCGTCGCCCGCAACGAGCCGCATACAAACAAGTCAGGCTGTTCCGCCCACGCCTGCCACAGAAGTGCCGGGCGTGCCGAAGGATCTTATGGACCAATTCCTGCGAGTCGAGGAACCCGAACGATCCAAAAAATGGCTGAAAGCTGTATTCGAAGAAGATCCTTCCAGCCACATCACTCAGATTGCTTTATGGCAAGCTTATCAACAGCGCTTTGTTGACTATGCCAGCTCAGGCGCGCTTCTCCAAGCAGCAGATTTCATCAAAAACGTCAGCAACGTCTTTCAGGGCGCCAACGCGCAAGTCATTACAGGCCCTAGTCAGCGATTCATCATCAAAGGTATTCGACCACGGCATGTTCCCGTGGATTCCAAGGACCGCCCATACACTCGTTGCCTGTGGAACGCCCCCGGCTCGAAATCTTGCGAGGAATTCCAGCTCAAGCCTAGACACATGTTCGAGCACATTGCCCGGCAGCATCTCCACCTCCAGCGTTCAGCTGATGGGACTTGGAGTAGTGAGGCAAATGGGGCGAATGGGGCATCTGCACCTCAGGATTGCTACTGGGCCGGCTGCCTCCATTTTGAACGGCGTGGCACAGGCAATCCACCCACAGCGCATGAGATTGCTCTTCACGTCAAGACTCATCTTCCTGATGTCACAACCAAGTCTGCATTCCGCCAAAAGCATAATCGGACGCAGCAGACTCAGACCATTCCTGTCCGCTTGCTTGAGGATAATGATCTGCCCGTCCCTCCTGCTGACCCAATACACGGTCGGGAAGCCACCTTTAAAGCGCTGCTATATCACAACACTGCTGTAGATGAGTTTGGCAACGCCTCGGGCATCCCCCTCACTTCCGCACTTGTATTGAGGAACCTAGCTAGGAACACGCCAAAAGCTATCGCCTTGACAGAGCAAGCGGATCATGATGTCCTACGATTGCAACTGATGCACCAGCTGTTTGGACCAATAGTTGAGCGATTGATGTTCGTTCTTGCTCATAACAAATCACTGGCTCCATACGCAACCGACGTGCTTGGTTGGGTGGAGAAGGGGATGGCAGAATCTTGAGCCTTTTGAAGAAGCAGCGACAGCATGAATAGCGAATCAGGTCCAAGATCTAGGATAGACGGTAATGGCGTTGGACTTGGCGGCTAAACATTTCGATACCCATGCAACGATTCTCGAGCCATCTCGAATCAGGACATTCAGATACATGACTCCTTGTCTCTCTCCTCTGGTGCTGTGATTCGTCTCTCGATGGTGTGAAACAGCCGCTGCGACTCCATGCCAGTGAATCGAATCTATTTGTTTCAGGAGCCATAGCCATTGCCGGTGCTGCACTGCTGCTTGTGCTACACCAGCGACCGGACATATAAGCAAGCTATGGCCCCGCTCGCTCAACCTTTTCTTGATACTTTCAATCTTTCGAAACACTATTTCAGTCCTTTTGACGCTCGATGATTCCATCACTTGCGCAATAGCGGATCACCATTGTTCAAGCGAATTTTGAGAAATCATCACAGTCAGGTGTCAGACTTGGTCGGTCAATCTGAAATCAGATTGCGGACCCCAGGTTTTACTTTCCATCCCCTTTTTGGAAGTTCCTCCGCTGACGGACTTTAGCTAAAGGTATTGGAACCTGGACCAGAAGCCAACAATGTCCAAACAATCGAGATCAGCAGCGGACTTCGATGCGGCAGTAGTCAATCACCCCGACACGGCCCCTCCTCCCTATTCATCCTCATCCACCAGTGCGACCACAGCTCCCCCATATACATCTTCACCCTCCAAGGTAAATTCGAAGGAGAATGCAGCGCAATTCATTGCCACAATGGGTCTTTTCGACGGTCAAGCCAAGAATGCGGATATTCTGAGCATCATCATCATCGCGAATCTGGTCGCCGCCAATCCTGACACTAAGGAGCTGACTTTGTCAGATGCGGAAATTGCGACTCTGGGTCTCCAAAGCGTCCCGTTCATCGAACGTCTGAAGACTGGCATCAAGGAACAGGACCCCGAACGGTCGGATGAGTGGGACAAGCTCGATTCCGACTTCATTCAGATGTTGTTCCAGTACATTGTGCTCCAGCAAGACGCGGAAGGTAATTCCTACAAGGCTTGGATCCCTGTCTGCCGCGAAATCAGGTCCTATTTCAGGGCATATGGGAAGGATTCACTTTTCGCGAGTACGATGGGAGATGCGAAAAGGTTTTGGGATAGTAGTAAGCTGGAAGGCCTACGCTGGAAAAAGAATGACAAAGTCAGGGGCTATGGGGATTTTATGGCTATTTGGTTGCCAATCTTCGGTACGGAAAAGGAAAGGAAGAAAGATAAAGAAAGGGCCAAAAGGTATGCCGACTACCAAGGACTGCTCGAGTCAATTGAGCAATTGGCGAAGGCGACCCAAAACTTGGACAATATGATCATCAAGGCACAGAACGAGCGACAGAACGTGTCTAAGTAGCAAACCATTACAAACTCCACCATGCTTTTCAAGATCATATGGCAAGCGCCATGCTCCTTCCCTGCTGGTGCTACATCCGGGTGTGGAATAATCCAGCAGGTCATTGTTTCTCTTTGTCCAGGTCCTGTTGACATCTTCAATGCTCAGGATACATAGGGCAGCTCTGGTACTTTGCCCTCAGGCTTCGCTGATTGCGTGGAAGCACTCTCCTTGGGCTGACGAAAAGTATTTTCCCACTGCAGATGGGTTGTTTCTGTTTTTGCTTGAAATGAGATCGCTCTAGACGCAGCTTGCATCGTGCCCAAACAATGAGAATAATAAGGAAGTCGTTTTCCAGCGTCAGAGTACCACCCAAGCATCGGTATGCTCCATCTTCATCGCCGTATCCTCTTGGCAGATTGTAACTCGTCATACCTAGAATTCTTTGTGTGAATACAGCCCCGTGCTTCATCAATTGTCTGCGCCACTTATTTCCGCGCTCTAAGCTGTTACCTACTTCAGCATTTCTTGTACTACATCGCTGATAGTACAGAGCAGACTGGGATCCCTCTTTGCCTTTGTCCCCTTGACCATCTCTCTGCTCCTCGGTCATTGTACAAGCTTTCTTTGACTTTGGTGGCTTACACACAGCTACGAACAATGCTTCTTTATCTAAGCACTGTTCATCACAAAATTACTCTAAAACGCTGCGTGTTGAGATAATTTTGTCCTATGGCACACCCCTGGCCAATACCCATTCCCAAGCATCACAAACCTTGTTTCGTCTGTTTCGCCTCCAGTCAACATTCTACACGCGAACTAACCATGCCGAAAACCTTCAAAACGAAACGAGATGAGTTGCCCAAGATAGATCCGCCTCCGCCTTATTCCTCTCTCGATCCCCATACGAGCGCTAGCAAACCTGGGGCCTCGTTTGCAGATAAGATTGGCCTCTTCGACGCTGAAGGGAACAATCCAACCATCCTCAACATCATCATCGTCGTCGTCCTGACCACAGCAAACCCCAACACCAAGGACCTCACCTTATCCAAATCCACCATCGCAACGCTCAGCATCGACCACGATGCCGTCCTCAAGCCTCTCAAAAGGGGCCTCAAGCGACAAGATCCCGGCCGAGCAACCGAATGGGAGAACCTCGACATCTTCCTCCTCCGGGAACTAGTCCAACATATCTTCTCCAATCAAGACAACCCCAACAACACCTACAAAGCTTGGCTCCCCACCTGCCGCGCTGTACGACCTTGCTATCGCGGCCTCGGCAAAGGTTGGTTGTATGGCTGCACGATCGGGGTGGCGAGAGTCTTGGCTAATTTTTCCAAGCTGGAGCGGATGAGGAGGGAGGAGAAGGGGACGGCGGGGGAGAAGAGTTATGCGGAGTTTCAGGCACTCTGGACGCAGACCTTTGCGGCCAAGTGGGTGAATGACTTGGGAGGAGGACAATGAGCGATGAATGCTCGGCAAGCTGTAAATCGAAGTGAACGAAACGCTTGCGATTTTCGCAATTCTACTTTAGCTCCGGTCGTGAGACAAGGATCTCCAGTACTCTCTATTCATCATGGTCCGCGAGCCATCCTATGTCTGTGCAACAATTTTGTTGCGTACGCCGTCCTATAAGCGAGCGACAATTTATTGCGGGACTCACTACTGGGACTCATGATCCTTGGAGATAGCTGCAGAGAATTCAAGATCATGACCATAAGCCAAAGCACGTGCTTGGATTGTCTCAAGTCTTGTCATGTCACTTTGCTGTCAAAAAGCAGCCTTACGCTAATCAATCGAGCCATCTCACTCTCAGTTGGCCAGCAGCGCCGAGCAATCAATGATGCAATAAATGTGCCGTCACATCCGAATTGGTCTTGAAGAGCTATTAATGACACTCTAAATCTGGTAAGGTTGATGCTGTCTCTTGTCGGAAACGGCATTTACTTGACATTGGACCCTGTTGTGGAAACATGCGCTATCTGCACAAAGCGAGACATGAACATGCGCTCACCTCAAAGCTCTTCTCTTATAAACTGCGCAGTCCCCTTCAACTCCACCATGCAGACGTCCACTGCTTCCACCCTCGCTCCCTCCCCAAAATGTACATCCACCGCTTCTCGTCAATCCTGATCCTTCTACTCACTACCCTGCCAACATCTCTCACAGCCCCGCCCATAGACAGCGTCTCCGTCGGGGGTATGAACGTACAATGCTACAACAGGGCGGAGGGGCGGCACTGCATCGCCCCCTTTCCCTCCAACTGCCGCAAACTCGCTGACAATTTCCGCAAATTCTCGGATGCGGCGATCCCATTGATTTTTGACGGGCGCTTCTCGTCGCCGAGCTGGCCTCACATTCCCGTCCCCTTCAAGGCCGAATTCGGAACCTGCAAGGTCGATTTCAACCCGAATGGTGTGGACCCTTCGTCGCGACCGGGCTCCAACTACGCGACGTACGCGACCTTTGCGACTGCGATCGACGAGGTGATCGACCGATGCTTCACCTTCGATCCGGGCCAGGAGAGTAAGGACTTCGTGATTGGAATGGTAGCGTATGATCAAGAATTTCCAAGACTCGGTACGGGAAGATGGCGTGGTGCGGTGTTCGGGCCGAACAGGCCGCTGCAGGCTGGATCGGCGAATGTGACGAATGACGGGGACGGGCTCGATTGTGGGGATATCGTGGAATCGTGGGCGAGCGGGAATGGGAGTCTGGATGGGCTTACTGATGGGGGAAGCAGGACGGCTGAACAACCAAGAGTGGACGTGACATAACCCAGGCTTTGGTATGGCCATATGTGACCCATGTTCAATGCGCGAGCGCGTTCGGAAGGAAGGAGTCGACAGCTGGGTCGATCATCGCAAATGGAAAGGAGATGGTTGCTCGACCTGGGCAATGAGCCAGTCAAGTAATGGAACATGCTTCATCACTCACCGAGCTTGAGCCAGTGCAACTCCTGGAATTTGCGCAGGCTTCGTCTCCCAATATAAAATGTCAGTCGGGCATTGCCATTTGCAATTGCAAGTACTCGAACAGGTCGAGGGTTGGGAGGAGGTCGAGCCTACCCAATGCAGTTTAAGGTGAGTCGTCGTAGACTACTTGGGGACTTCACTTCATCATCATCAACAACTCTTCCCCTCGAGACTGTCATTTGATGTCTCCAGCATCTCATACCTACCAAAATTGTCATCAAGATTGACGCTATTTCATATCGAAGCTGCGATCACTTTTCTGGTCAAGTTTGTGCTTTCAAGACATTGTAGAATTTTGCTGCTCCATCAACTCCTTTGCCTGTAGAGAATGGCATCCGTACTTGGGTCCCACTCACAAAAGGGCCCTATCACCCTTACATTGGCCAAGTTCTCGCACTGCACTGTGGCTAATCACCCGGATAGCAAGCACCTCTGGAAGCACATCAATGGTCAGAACGACCTTTTTTGGGTCTTCGACTCGATAAGAAGAATGGATGTGAGTGAGCAAATAGTATCGAAAGACGTCTTCAAGGTCGTGTATCGGCAGAATATCCTGGTAAGAATAACAATGACCCTAGAGAATACGTTCGGATACTCATCACACTGCTTTCCATGAGCATAGGAGGATGTCGAGCTCGATGGTCTAAGGAACCAAGCTCGTTCTGAAGATCCGAACGTCGATCGAACACAGAGAATGATAGTGTTTATGATAAGGCCAGAAACACTCTCGGTAGCGCTGAAATATCGACTTGCAGATGACCGAGTAAGTCCCCTGAGCACTCGATGACCCACCTTATCTGTTGATCCACCCATGATAAAGCAGACCCGGCGGCTTCAGGGCAAATTTCTCGACAAGAGGGCTTACGATACCTGCATTGGCATATTCGAGACTTACGAGATCCCATTGTTCCGATCTGCTTCGGACACCCGACCAGCGACCACGAGCATTCCACCGGCGGTGCCGTTTGAGCTTCAATCCCATCGTCCCCGCCCAGCAAGCGCTCAGGACATTATGTCGCGACCAGTCGTTCCTTTGACAGAACATTCCAGCAGTTCACAGAGGATATCCAACAGGCAGACCAATCATGATTCACAAACAGCAGCTAGTCTAGCACGCTCTGCTCTCGCCCAGCTTCCGCAGCTGAACGACTCGCAATCCCAATCACCTGGTCGGTGTGCGTCATCTTCCCGCCATATGCCAACGGCACAGCCTGCACGTTCCAATCAGTCACAGGTGTGGCAGCCAGATAAGTCGCAGCTGAAGACTTCGAGTCAGAATACATCATCGTCTCGCCATACACCAACCTCACAACCTGCACGTCCCAGTTTGTCACAGATGTGGCAGCCAGACTCACAGCTTCAGACTTCCAATCGGAATCCTTCATCTCGCCACACGCCAACTTCGCAGCCGCTCCGGATACCATTTTCATCTCCACCCTTGGCCCTTCTCTCACACGTGCGGCAACAGGGTAATTCGCAGCCAGTCGTACCCACTCAACAGGCATCATCGTCCCATCATGCATGGGAGTCGCAGCAAATTTTGGTACCATCCTCAGCCCAGCCCCCCTTGCGCCCCTCACAAGATTCAGACAAAGTCTTCAGAGACAGTCAAACAGGATCAGACAGAGCGATTAATATTCCTTTGGCTCATAATTGTTCCATGGTAATGGATTCAATGGCTTCGTCGCAGGCAACTGGTCTGAACACCCAGTACCCGCCTCCATCGACCCAATTGAACCATCTGCCTACCTCAGATCCCGGAATTCATCCTGACGCCACACTGATCCAGTCGTCAGAGAAGCACGCATCGGATCGACATTTGCAGGGTGCGCATGGTACGCCAAACACCCCTCGGCTTCCGTTGCCGCTCCCAATTGTAGGCTCTGACCTTCTCAACAAATTTGGTCCCCTCCACAAATCTGCTCCGAGCTTTACGAAAACCCAACTTCCGACCAGTGAGGTTAGCTATCAACCTACTATACCTCCAGAGAAGATGCCAGACGGCTTGGTGGCCAAACTTCCCGCCTCAAAAAGCATCAAAGAACTGCCTCCGGTGTCGATTCCGAATGGATCCCAGTTCACAGAAGATGAGCTCGCCCCAGATACGGCAGTCAAAGCACAAAGTGATAAAAAGCGAGCTTTCGGGACGACGAGATCGAAGAAAGCCAGGCGAGTCTCGGAACGTACCACAGCTGCCACCCAAGCGACCCGTGCAGATCCGTCTAGATCAAAGATTGTCACGTTGAGGATAGGCAGATCTGAAAAGAACAGCGACCCATTTGTGCCTTCAAGTGCCCCGCCAGTCATTCCTCTCAAGAGAAGCGGAACCTGCATGGATGATGCTTCCACGACAGATGCCAGCTCCTTGCATTCATCTCCAATTCTAAATCCAGAGCCAATCCATGTGCAAGACTCGGGCGACAGACGGGTAATTGGCAAGGCCCAAAAGTCCGTCAATGGACAGCCAGATCCCAATCGACAGCGAGGACCTAATGGACAGCTAGGACCCAACAGACAGCTGGAACCCAATGAAAAGCTAGGACCCAACGAACAGCCCAAACCAAATGGACAGCCAGGACCCAATGCGGAGGACCACATTCAAGCGGCTCGTTCATTGAAAGATATCCATCTCTCACTCGATGCATTCCTGTCCAAGAATCACCAATTGCTCGCTCCTGACCCCCCTCCAAATCCGTTCAGTACGTTCAAAGAGCAAATGGCGCATTTTGGAGCTCTCCCAAAGGAGGAGAGGACCAAGTTCGTCGACAAGCTGATCACCGAAGCCCTTGTGGATCCCAATTTCGAGAAACTTTGCCAAGAAGTCGAAGGGAGCTGGAAGAGGTTCGCTTTTGAGAAATGATCGATCAGAGCAGCGATGAGTGCCGGTTTTGGAATCTAGCTTCTGGCAAAGTTGCGTCGAGGCCTGAAGGTACATCTTGGGAAATTGCTCGTCATTTCAGCTTATATGGCTGAAGATACTGTGTAATGGGATCGCTTGGCTTAGCCTTTGCGGATATCCTGACTTGGCTTTCTGCTCGTCATCTAGCAATCTCCTGGAACGTCATGTACTGGCTGCAATTCTTCAAAAATGCTTCTTAGAGGTAGAGAAATACCATTGACTGACAATATACCGCTTCAAACCATAACACAAGTGACTCACATCCCTCACCTCCCCTCCAAAGGCTTCACCCCCTTATGTATCGCCGCCACCCCCCCCGTCAAATCCACCCAACCCTTCTCCCCTCCCCATCCTTCCCCCATCCCCTCCCGCTGTCCACTCCCACCCGGCACCAAAAACCCCGCCTCCTCAATCATCCCCCGGAACCTCTCCTGATCCGGGAAGCGCTCAATACTCTCCACCAGATACTGATAGCTATCCCGATCCCCCGCCACAAGCTGCCCAATCAACGGAATCGCCCCAAAACTCCACCGTTTATACACCCCATTCATCCACCCACTCCGCAGCCTGGGCGTGAACTCCAAACACGCAAACACCCCCCCCGGCCTCAGCACCCGCAACGCCGTCGCCAGCGCCAGCGGGATATCCGTGAAATTCCGCACCCCGAACGCCACCGTGTAGAGATCGATGGAATTGTTTGGGATTGTGGG
>MSTJ01000072.1:0-56056 GCA_001956345.1 Ramalina peruviana
ATTGAATGCAGACACTAATCCTGCGGTGGTGATCTTCTTGCAGATTATTGTGGTGTATGGGACGGCTATTGTTGTTGTCAGACAAGAGGAGAAGAGGAGAATCCATCCACATCACGCTATGCTATCACTACAACAATTTACTCCAGACACAAGATCTTCATTGGACCTTCTCCCACTCGGCGCTTCCGTCAACGGCATCACCTGGTTTCGTGGTCGACAGAGGCGCGGCCCCACGCTGTTTCATCCCCATCATCCAAGCGACGACATTGCCTGGAATCAATCGTCCCACGAGGTCGTAAGTCCGACTTCCTCTTCCAACAAAGATGGTACCATTTCTGCCCTTGCCGCGGACGACGGCATCGAACACATCATTGTGCAGCGCGCGCAGTGAAGTCCCCTTGGCGATCCGTTCTTGCAGTCTCGACTTTGTCAGCTCTGCTCGTGACAAATTATTCGACGATACGACAAGCTGTTTCTTCTCATCTGGATTCGGGCCCATGTCGAAGTGGCCAAGCCTCATGTCAACGATATTCAAGCAGGACATCTCTTTGCGCAAAGTCGAGATGTACTTCTCCAAGGCGCCGGCAACGACGCYTTCRGGAGCATGCGARGGTGGMGTCAGGGARGAGTTGACTCCGGGTGTGAGGAATAACAGGTTGGCTCGGTAGTCGGTCAGAAGAGGCAAGAAAGCCTGCAGCATTGCAAAAGGTGCGACGAGATTGGTGTTGATGATATCAGACCAGTCCATTGAAGAGATATTGGTGATGGCGCCCCGGGGATAGCTGGGCGAGGGTAGGAGAATGAAAGCGACTAGGTTGAGGCGATGGGCTTGACTGCTGGATGTTGCATGATGGGGCATCCTGAGGAAGTTGTTCAGCTTGTCGACRGCTTCTTCAGCGGAGGCAGGCTAGAGGAAATTAGTGAGATGGAGATAATMRASGTGAGCATCATTCAGTGTACCGAAGTAATGTCCACGTTCAAAGCCCTGATATCTGCCCTTGATACGGCCTGAATGACTTGCTCTTCAGCCAAGCTGCTGACTGGAATGTAGACGATGAAGCCTCTCCGTTCCAKATCAAGCGACATGGATTTGGTCAGCGGCGCGTGCGGCGACCCGGCCAGGATCACCACCTCCGTCCTTGCTCCATTCTTGGCTCGTCTTGCTCTCCGCTTTGCCCTGTCCGCCCTCCGSCGCCGCCAGACGATGAAACCGCCCGTCCCGACAAAGGCCACGACAGCGGCCGAGACGGCACGRTGTTCGGAGACCCAGTTTCTRCATAGTGTAAAGTAGCCTTGCGGACGACTGATGGTGGTGGGAAAGCGCGGGGATGGCGGAGGAGGCTTCATGGAATCGGGAACCCATTCTGGGGGCGCKATTGAGCGGTATCCGTCCCGMAGCAAGGCGGCCGTGGTGTTGACRAATTCTTCAAACGAYTCGGAGCCGGAGTTGAGGACATCTTGGAAGGCCATGGTGTCTTGGTCTTTGAGAAGGGTGAGAGATGAATGAATTGCGAGTTCAAGGGGAATGCGAATGCGGCRGCGCGGGCCAAGCCTGGGGAGCTGCCTCTTATCGATAAGGATGGAGCTTCACACGCGACTTCATTGGAATTATCTAGCGCCTCSCATCCAGCAATCATCTTACAAACCTGAGAGTCGATGAGGCGATCAAGGCARCTCAGGCATAGACTGTCAAACAGGRTWGTGGATGGGAATATTAAATGAAGACACGGAAGCTATCTTTCTCTTCTGTCAACATTCACTCAACACGTACCAGCKTCCTCCACCCTCACTACGATGGCTTTCGAACACGAGCCCGCAATCCTTGAATTTCAACATGAAAGGTCCCGCCCTCGGGAAGGTGATGCCTTRCACATGCTTCAAAAGATCGCTTCGCTCGTCAAGCCCATCATGAGGCAACGAGGATGGAGAGTGGGTGTTTTGACCGAATTYTATCCTCAAGAACGCAACCTYTTRGGMCTCAATATCAACAAGGGCGAGCGGATCTGCCTCCGCCTTAGGTATCCTGGGGACGAGAGACAATTTATGCCGCTGGAAGAAATCACCGACACYATGCTGCACGAGCTCTGCCATATCGTGCATGGCCCCCATGACGARCCCTTCCACAACCTCTGGAACCAGCTCCGGGATGAGTATGACAACCTMATCCGCAAGGGCTACACAGGSGAAGGCTTTCTCTCGACCGGSCATAAGCTCGGAGGTGCTCGGATACCAATGCATGAGGCGAGAAGAAGAGCTCGCGCSGCGGCAGAAAAACGCAAAACCCTCACCGCTGGCTCTGGTCAGAAACTTGGCGGAGCCCCTGTGAGAAGAGGGCAAGATATCAGACAGGTCATTGCAGATGCTGCCAYTCGGCGGGCGACCGTCACCAAGGGGTGCGCCAGCGGAGTCACGAGCAAAGAGAAGGAGCGAGAAATCGTCGACCTGACCGACAAGAGAGGTGTGCGCACAAAAGCACAAGAGGACGATGCCRACGAGACGGCCATCATGCTCGCCTACATTGATCTCGTGCAGGAGGAAGAGCAGGAGAAATACGGGGMTGCATATTTGCCCCCAAGCAGAGAGAACCCGGCAGGCAGTCGAGGCGGGAYGGCTTCTTCGGCTGCGGCAGCGAAGAGCAAAGCACAAGARATCGCGTCGGCGGAATTGGCTCGGCTCAAGACGACACCAACAGCRTCATCTTCAAGGAGTAGCTCAGCACCGAAACCGCCGCCGATCCCATCCTCAAGCAAACCTCCTCCTCCACCGCCGCGGAAACCTACACCCAAAGGAGAGACGGTCGATCTCGTCGATCCTGCCATGTACCCCACCCACGGCTCCTGGGCCTGTGACATCTGTACCCTCGTCAACCCTCCAACCCATCTGATGTGTGACGCTTGCGGTGTCGAACGACCCTCTCCACCTCCGTCACCAGCGCCATCACTCCCCGTCCGCAGTAAGGCCAACCTTCCTGATTCGCGAAAACCGAATTCGATCAAAGACAGCAATTCAATCAAAGCCATACGTACATTGAGAGAGCTCGAGGAAAAGGAAAAGGGGCGCCCCAGAAAGCCTCTGGGTTGGCTCTGCGAAAGTTGTGGACAATTTGTTGAGCAGGAATGGTGGACTTGTAACAACTGCGGGCACATGAAGACATCTTCATGAATTGTCCAGAAGAGCGGTGCGAGAAGACCTTTTGCTAAGAACGTTGCATGATCTATGAGAAGAAACGAAATGCGAGCATGGTTTGATGATTATTGTCTTTTTCAAATTGCATAGCGATGACGGTGGGACTTCGACATGCTGACCAACATAGCATGGCGCTTTTTGTCACTCATATGCAGCAAATTCATGTGAAACAATAGCGAGTCAGTATCTTAAGTTCAATGAAGAAGATTTCATAAGATCTCGCACTTCGAAGGCAGTCCGCAAGGACCCCCCGACTTTTCTTCTTCGCCACCAGCAGCTGCAGCGCCAGTACCCGAATTTCCAACAGGCTCCTTAGTTTCCTCTGTCTTGTCTTTTGATGCTGCCGCCGGCTTGGCTGCCCCGCCATCCTGACCGGCTAGTCATTCCTTCTTATACTGGGACACCGTCTCCCAGAACGTCTTCCCCTGCACGGTCGCGACCTTCAACTCGAGCTCCGTCGGCATCCTCGACCCGTCCCCCCCGGCGAACGTGCCGGCACCCCAGGGCGAACCGCCGTGGACCTCCGTCAGATTGGCCTGGTCGCCGAACGCCTTCGCATAACCCAGGGGCACATAGATGATCCCGTGATGGGTCAAGGTGGACATGCTCGCGATGGCGGTGGATTCCTGCCCGCCGCCCTGGGAGGCCGTGCTGATGAAGAAGCCGGCCATCTTGCCGTAGAGGCCGCCGGTCTGCCACAGCCCGCCGGTCTGGTCCCAGAAGACCTTCCATTGGGCGGGGAAATTGCCGTATCGGGTGGGGATGCCGAGGAGGAAGGCCTTTAACACAAGCCCAAGTCAGCTCGAGCACTGGGTTGAGGACCATGAATCGAGAGGCTCACGTCATAGGAGGCTAGGATATCGGGCGTGATGAAGGGGATGGAGGAGTCTTGGCCCGGGGCGTGCATCTTGGTGAGGACTTCCTCGGGAAGGGTCTCCTTGACTCTGAGAGGGATCTTGTCAACACAGCTTCTTCATGCAAGAGGAAGCTAGGAGAGAAGGCTTCACGGACTGGTAGAAGTCGACTTTGCCTGGAGGCGGTGCGGAGATTAGCGGTCGTAAACACGATTGTCACCGTTGGTTGGGAGAGACGGACCTCCAGCGGACTCGATGCCTTTCTTCTCGGCTATCGCGAGCTGGTGAATGTGGCCATACATGGAGTACTATGCTCCAGATTAGTCTTCCTCGGCATGCCTCTCTTGCCGATATGAAAGGTCCTCAATTGAAGGACAGTGATGAGCAAACTCAGGCCAGACATACGAAGATGATTGCTACTTTAGGAGCCATGTCTGCGGAAGCTAGGAGCTGGGGTTTGTATTCTGGGAAATAGTGATGGGCAATGGAATATGCAAACAGCCAACTTGAAGGTTTTCCAAACCTTTGACGACTCCAGGAGAGAACGTGGACAGTGCCTCGAATTTATGCACGAGACACGATCCTGCATCAAGATTGAAGTGGGGAACCGCCCGCAGAGCTGATGCCAAAACAGGCCCCACATCTTCCCTCCATGACCAAAACATGCGTTTTCCTTTGAAAAGGCCATCCTCGACCCGAATAGACTTAGCTTGAAATCCTGTTCAGACTGCATTTGGTCTAGCACCACTAGGTAGGATTTCGGATTGCCAATGCTGAAGTCAGCAATACAAATCAGAACTTACAAATCAAATCTGCCGGCCCATCGCCCTTTCAGTTTGTCCGCCAGCCCAATTCCTACGTCTGAGTGCCCGAGGCGACTTTTCGAATAGCATCATGTTATACTGTTCGGTAGGCAGCCGGTAGCGCTTGTCATTTTCCGACATAATCCTTGATTACCTCTTGCCAACAACTCAACCTTACCAATGATTGAAGTCCACCTGAAAGTCGTCACCACAAACGTTAGGTCACACTCAGCGAAGAACAACGTTGCAGCAGAATCAATCCATCGTGGTCTTCCCTCCCCGGAGATCTCAATAACGCACCGCGTTGGCACCTATCACTTGATAGTTCATGTTATATATCCCGTCCGGACACCCATCGCTCACCGGCTTTCCCCCAGACGCCACCGCCAGCACTTTGCCCGTCCCATTGATGATCTCCATCGTGGGCACGCCCGCGGGTGTCCCAAGCGTCGTGTTCCCGAAACTGGCGCCCGCGCCGATCGTGTATAATCCCAAAACCGTTGTCCCCGTCACGAAACGTACTTGGCATGTCCCTACCGAAGGCGCCAAGAAGACGGCCCAATGTACCAGATCATCCCCGTCGTCAAAGTTCGCGGGTTTGGTATCCTGCGGACAGTTCGCGGATTGCAGGATCGTCTTATACCACATCACCCCGATCTGGGGGGCAAAGAACGTGGGCGGTGGAACGCACTTGTAGGATTGAATGAAGTAGTGGATCAATTGCTGCCAACCTGAATGATCGTAGACCGAGTAAACGGTCGTCGCGACTTGCGCGTTGGCTTCCGGCCAGACGTTGCCGATATAGTGGGATTCAGGGCCATCGTTCCAGGTGATGACTTGCATAAAATCAGGAGGATTTGGCAGGC
Source organism: Ramalina peruviana (assembly GCA_001956345.1). Taxonomy (NCBI): domain Eukaryota; kingdom Fungi; phylum Ascomycota; class Lecanoromycetes; order Lecanorales; family Ramalinaceae; genus Ramalina; species Ramalina peruviana. The sequence goes on from MSTJ01000072.1 coordinate 5,710, forward strand.
CAAGTATGGATGCGATCCGTTGCGGCAGATTGTTACCGCCAGCACGGTACACGTTGGTGCCATACTATGCCATTTCGGTTTTCAAGATCAGAGAAGGTGAACATCGCTGACGTCGGCTGGGACTGGATGGCACAGGAAATGAGACTCACGGCATTCTTATACTGGAGCGGGCTCGCACCAATCATGTAAGTCTTGTTATGGGCCCTGGCGCCATTCATCACGGTCACATCCGGCGATATATCACCAGGAAAGTTGCCACCGAAGCCGCCGAAACTTGGCCAAGCAGCTTCCCAGCTGAAAAGCCCGTCGACCACATCCCCCCAGTAGGCCCTGGACACATCATCCGGGTCAATAAGAACATACAATAAGACTGAGAATCAGTCGTCCTTAAACTCACCACCATCCGTCAGCGGCGTCGTAGTAGCCCTGGGTTTCATCAAAGTCAGGCACGAAATACATCGGTCCCACACTCGCTCTCCAAGCTAAGAAGCCCCATTAGTAACTCGTGCGGCCGAACGCACTTGGGTACCCTTCTTCCTACCTGCAATCTGATCATGGGTCTGCCCACCAGAAGAAAAGGCTGCCGTGTGTAAGCAGTGACCTTGCCAAGATCACGACTCTCAAGATGGGCACAAACACACTGCTGATCAAAGGATACCCATTATACGTTGAGTATGCCGGGTTCTGGATGTAATTCCACAGAAGGGGAGTGAAGCCGTTGGGCTGACGATTTCAGATCCTTCAGTTCCTCAGTTATCTTGCGACTGTACTCACACCATCATACACTTTGTTTGCATCCTGACAAATCGCCCTGTATGCGGACAGGTCCATGCTGATGAATAGCTCAAACCCCACACTGTGCGCGTGCGCAAAAAGATATGATAGCGTGGTCGCGACATATTGCGCACTGGGATCGAAGACGTTCAGCGCAAAGCCGTCGATCCAGAAGGCCGTCAGTCCTTTTTCGCTGACAAGGGGGTACCATGAGGAATCTCACCCCAACGGCATTCGCATCGTCAATGTCCTTGATCGCATGGTCTTGTGTGATGGTTGCAACCTCCACAGCCAATGTTACCCTTGAATTCGGTCTTACTGGGTCTTGAAGCAGCCTTACCAGGTAATGGGCAAAGACGCGACGATTGGGTGCCTTTGTATACGTCGCTGCGAGTAAGCGACTATGGCCCAGGAGGAGGAGACAAAAGGCTATCAGGAGATGGAACGCCATATCGGAATCAACAGCGCCATTTTGGCAAGAGGGCGACCCGAGGATACGGCCATATATCTCTTATGGGCGTGGCATTCCTCCCATCACTTGGGCAATCTCCAGGCAAGGAATGTAACAATACGTTGTCGAGACCACCAAATCCTCTGCTTAGCCCAGAAAAAAACAATCTGCATCGTGAACGCTCTCAAGACCAAATGGTCAATTCAAAGGCCAAGTTGGAGACCACTCGATCAGTCTGCAGCAARGCCGTAGATCCGCCCAAGCACGCTCAGGCATGAAGTAAACACATTTAGGAAAGTGCTTACTCTTGGGAGCCTTTTGCTCATCCAAACCTTATCTTTCTGAGGCTTCGTCTTCATTCTCCAAAAAGATGTCGGCATGCTGACGGCATCCACAACCCATCGCTCTCATTTGAAGAGAATCCCGACGGGAGGTAGACTTGCTATGCTCTGCGAAGAAACTGAACCTTTGCAATATTGGATTGCAGGGCAACTCATTGCTGTGGAAACCTCAGCGACGGTCGTGGCTCGGTATCCCACATAGAGGCATAAACTCCTGTACCCCTGAAGGGCGTGTTTAGAACCATACGGCACCTACCCTTGTTACGCAGATTCAGGCCAATGAGATAGCCGGGCGTAACCTCGTTCGCCCTCAGTATCGCTTCGATTAGACTCCAAGAGCTATGCAGTTCTTTGAGACATAGCAGCAAGATGAATAGAGGTTGGAAGCAAGAGGGACGGAGAATTGGCAAGTGGCGCAAATTCCAGTGGCTGATCCTGGCTCTCCCTAGGCCGGGGACGAGACAGGTCAGAACGGAGTTGAGATGTTCTTTATTACGTGGCCAATTTATGAATGAGACACATAACATCGGGAAAAAAGCCGATCTTGTTGACGTTGTAAACAAAGAGTCGACAGACAAATTTGCGACGCCACGAGCAATTGCACATGGGAAATTGACTATGGCGGTTTGTGCTAGCTCAGGATTCTGGGTTTAAGCCGTGCTCCCCAAATCTTCTCGCCTTGAATTCTCTGATCTATTTGAAGGTCAACCTCTTGAATCCCCGAGGCGAGAACATCCATCCTCATTCATCTCCTCACTCGGAACACCCGTCGCAAGATTCGATCATGAGTCAGAGCTTTCGGACGCACTCTTAGCTCCTTCCAATTCCCTCACCAAGGCCAGAGGCGTCTCGTCTCAAGCACTGCTCAGTCGATGGTCGGTAGCAACATTGTCAGTCAAATCCGCCATCGGAACCCAACGCAGAAAGTGACTGGTGACCAACGTCCCTGGCGTCGCTCTATCCAAAACAGCTCCCGCCTTTACCAAAACAACAGCTCCAAGATCGGTCTTACATGGCCGTCCATCACATGTCTGTCTCGATCTCAACTTGCTGCTGACGTTCTATCGTAGGTCAGCTCAGAAACCCACAGCAGCTCATGGGGTTTTCCCCTTCGTCTTACCCCAGAGCCTATTGGCAGCGCCGATGATGATCTCAGCTTTGAGCATCATCTTTTGATGGTACCTCTTCTCGTCGTCTTCGTCCAACCTGGAAATCTTGCCTTGAGCCTGCGTCATTGGTCAGTGACACCGTGATGGGATGTGACGTTATGGGTTTTGGAATCACCAGCAGAAGCACAGGGACCAATTCAGTTGCTTCGGCCTCCGCAACAGTTCGCAATCCCTTGTATCCATTCTCCCAGAATACTCTGGCTGTGCGGCTTTTCACAAACGGTATTTGAGCAAGCTCCAGTAGGTCTAGACAAGATTTTCAACATTAGCACTGCTCGCTCGGAGATATCTCATATGTCTCAGGAGATGTCTCGAGACGTTGCTCTGTTGATTTTAGAGTTTTTGAAAACCTCGGTTTTCAACAGCACGTTTCGACGCCCGATCTCATGGAACAATATCTCGAGACTGTTTGAGCGTTCGGGGAGAAAACAAGGACTGCTCATAGATCACTTACCTGCTCGCGCACCGGCTTTCAGCCTATCGGTCATATGGGCAAGCGCTGCCTGCAGCATTCCCCAATTCATTTTTTGACAGAATTGTAGCATCCCAGCCGCAAAGCCTTCGCATACTTGAGCTAGCGTTTGCACAAATCCTCGGGGAACTTCGTATTTGCGTGCCACCTTGTGAATCGGCATCTCGTTGCAAAGATCTCGCAATTGCAGGGCGGTGTAGAAGCGGCGGTAGATTCGTGCCATTTTCACTTCTTCTACGGTTGTTTCCGGCAAAGCTTTTCCACTGTTGGCCCTGCTCGCAATGAGTCGAGGTACAGAGATGGTAAGAGAAAGGTGACCAACAGACGGTTCACCAGCGCAGGGTTGATGCCAACGAAGCTTAGCACTCGCAGACCGCTCTCATCGAGACAATCCACCTCCTTTCGAAAGATGTTCCACTTTATCTCCACATTGCCTGGATTCCAGACAGGTGCAAAAGTGTAGAAGATGTGCATTTCGCCGTCCATCACAAATGCTTTGAGAGCCCGACGGAGCTCATCATGGATGAACAAACCATCTTCCGGCGTCAGGTAGGATGCAACCGTCGCCTGGCTCAAGGAGGTTGCTTTATAGCCCCCATGAAGATCGATTYCTAYCAATCCGGAATCGACCAACTCGCCGAGTGTTGCATCAACCATTTCGTTTAATTCGTTCGGATCCATTGTTTGGGAGAGCAAGGTCCGCGCGACATATTCCTGGATGGCTGACATGTGGGTCGCCAGCTTGACTGTGATCACTTCCAGCAGGGCCCTGCTTGGTGTGAAAAGCTGAATTGTGTGGCTCTCGTGAACTATCATACCTCTTGATCCCACGTTTCTCAGGTGCCAGACTGCTCGTTAGAGCAGGAAGATCAGCCTCGAGCAATTGCGTGGTCTCGTCCAGGTCAGTCGATTGACAGCAAATATAGCTCTCTCCAACCTCGTCCTTGCCTTTGCGGCCCGCGCGACCTCGCATCTGTCGCCTTCTCAAAGTGTCAGAATAGTCTACAACGGAGGGTGACTCTTACAGCATCGCTGGGCCAATGAGGTCCCTGCCCATTCGTGCACCTTGCAGGATGACTCTTCGTGCTGGAAGATTGATGCCAGCCGCTAGACTGCAAGTCGCCACAATGACTCGGATTGTACCACTGTCATACGCTTGTGCCATCAAATCCCGTTCTTCCGCGGTGAGACCAGCATCTTTCGGTGCTTATGTCAGTCGAATCTTTTGGAAGACAGCTAGTCAATGGCTCACGATGGAAAGCAACTCCGCTTAGCAGTATGTCTCCTAATGTCACATCGAGTCCTGTCGGGAGGCTTCTTAGCTCATTGATCAAGTCTTTCCGCCTAGCGCTGATCTCTTCGTCCACGTTCAAATGTAACATTGCCCTGGCGATTAAGGTTGCTGTATTCTGGCAAATCTGCCTACCACCACAGAAAACCAAGGCGCCTTTGCCAGCGGTAGCCGTTTCGACCGCAAGGGCTACTACTGCATTGATCAATGGTGATCTCAGTTCCTGGAAAGCTGACATTTCGACCTGGCGAACAGGGCTTATCTYGGACCAGGGCTGTGTAGAGCTGACTTGGCTCGCAGTCCTGAAGAAAGCACTGGCCGTCGATACCGGATACACGGTGCCATCATGAACCAGATATTCCTTGATTGGGACCGGGACATACTTTGTGTTGTAGTATCGGGCATTGAGCCATTTGGCCAACAATTCAGTGTTCTGCCAGGGTCAGACTCTCTCATGGAGTGTGAAAAAGCAGTCTTACCGAGAGGGTGGCGCTCATACCAACAATCTGCACGTGAGATTCGAGGCTCAAAACCTTGCTTGCCATCAACTCTCTGATGAATCCCTACGAGATTAGCATTCCTCCATCAGGCCGGACACAACAGTCCTGAAATATGTCTCAAGACTCTCTCTGTGTAGTTGATAAAGGAAGGCAAGGAGTGCTCGGTAGTCACGCACATCAGGTACCCTCGATGATCATCGTCAACCATGTGAAGTTCATCGAGCACCATCACTCCTAAGTCACCCACAGTCCCATCTTCTATGGCCGTGTTGATGAGACCGTTGGCCTGTCTGACTTAGCCTCGTTCTACGCAGCACAAGAAACGTTGTCACCTTCTCAATCGTGCATACAGCTATGTCAACATTTCTCCACGGAGCTCTGATTTTACTTCCAGCGAAATAACCTACTAGCTGAATAGAGCTATTCCGGCTTCTGCGCCATGGCGGGACTTCTGTTCCATCCTGACTTGCTTTGGAAGAAAGTTTCTCCACCCCTTCCAATACTCTTTGGAGCCACTTGAGTTTCTCTAGGACAAGAGCGACATAAGGCAGCACTACAATTGCCTTCTTACTGGGTGTTTCGATCACTCTCTTTAGCAATAATACATCTGCAACCAGTGATTTGCCACCTCCTGTGGGCGCAGTATAAACAAGATTTCTTTGACCTTGAAGGAGACCTCGACCAAGTAAACATGAAGATTGCCAGGGATAGATGGATCTGATACCCAAGGAAGCCAAGTTGTTTACAACCCGCCGCGGCAATCCATAGCTCGGATGAGAGAGGGACAGTAGAGGATTCTGGGAAGGGCCTGGCAAAGCAGCATGCTGGGCATGAGCTTGACTCATGCAAGCTCTTTCAATTTGATGATCATCGTGGTCAATGATATTGCCGGCCCGAATGGGATTCAAGCCCAAAGAAGGATCTTTCGCAGACCCTTTGTCACTAGTACCAAACGCAGGTACCGTCCGGCTGTTCAGCTGATCAGCTGCAGAGACAAAACTGTTGATCTCCTCAAAAGATCGTTTAGCTGGAACAATACCAGCTTTTCCATAGGTTTGCTGGTTCTGCTGTACGATCTCGATGGATGTTTTACCAAAGCTGGCAACGGCCATCAGGCAAATTAGTCAATATGCAGCCTCGACTCATGATTTCCAAACGCAAAGAGCTTCAGTACACGTTCATCTGCAAAAGCTGCAAGGATCGTTAAGCTAGCCAGAAGGGCAAAAGTTGGGAGTCGGATGGAGAATTGGGAGATTGGGAGATGGTCAGATGGATGTACTAGGTATCAACACGGAACTAGTCCATTTTCGGCTAGTCGTAGCGGAAAGCAAGTCAACGTCTATCAACCCAGAAGAACCCAGGACGACCTTRGTGTGCGCATAATGAACATGGTGGATCTAATGGACTKTGAACCAAAGTGGAAATGTATCAGTAATTTATTGGGGCCTTATTTGCTTGACCTATCACAAGGCTGAGGGAGTGGGTGATGGTCTGCCCATGGCGAACATCTGACCAAGTCGGCAGGAAATGACAGTGGTGCGCAACAGTGTTCTGGGGGATGTGTGAGTCCATCAGCTTATTATATGACTGTTGGAACAAGTGTCCTGGAAGCGTTGACATGGGATGGATTTAGGCAGAGGTCGGCTAAGTTAAGAAGAGAGGTGGTTCACCCAGGGCTCGATTTGACCAACAGATGAGGCGGCTTTGTGCTGAGCTAATTTACTAGCGCCGTACATTATTCCTTGACCCTTGCCTTCCGAGCCTTGAGAGCATGTCCGCCCATCTTTCCTCCATATCACGCTGCAGAAGGAAACCACCCTTTCTTTTCCACCTTTTCTCTCCCTCGCTGGGCTCCAGAGCTGAAAATGCATCCTGCGAATGGTCGGTCTGGCTGAAATCACCAAGGAATTGGCAGTAATTTTTTGCAGACGGCCTCCTCCACTGTCGCATCTCAGCCCTCACCCAAATATACTGTGACTAGAGGCGCGGGACTCTTGATATTCACTTGTCAAAGAGCCACCCCAACCCTCCAATCCGCTCCGTTTGATTCAACCGTCAGCCTTTCTCTCTTCCATGCAACGTCACCAAATGTAGATCCATCGTCAAGCTCGAATTTGGGTCTTATTTGGTGTACGTCCTCGTAGCGGCCGTCTCTGCGAGGGCGGGTGGCATGGCCGAAACGCTTGATGGGGCATCGACCAAACCCATCTCTTCGCCACCACCCAGCACCTCTCATACCCCCACTTTCACCAGCGTCAACAAATCCTCCTCATCAAATGCTCTTCTAACAGCTAAGTCATCTACGGACGGACTCCGCCACAATGGAGTTTCTTCCAAAAGCGCGCTCCCAGAATCTCAACCCATGACCGCAACATCCTCATCTTCCTCGCATCCACCAGAACAGACCAATGGCGCTACCCCAGAGACTAATGGCGCGTCTCCTTACGGAACGAGATCACGTAACAGGACCGGCAATTCCAGGCCCAATTATGCAGAGGACCGGGATCCTGATATGGATTTCGAGTTTTCTGCCAACAGGAAACCGCACGCCATGACTTCCGCCGACAAAGAAAGATCTTCGGGCACAAACACGAGACGTTCCTCAAACGCTGCTATCCCCACTCCCCCGCAAGCAACAGCAAAGGCGGCTTCTCCCAGCTCTGCGCGAGACCCCTTGCCAGGCATGTCGAGCTTTTCGCTCAGTGGAGAAAACGGTAGCGAGCATGCTGCTCCGGCTCCGTCCAGAAAACGCAAAGCACCGGGTGCAACGCCTGGGACTCAGCCCGTCGCCACCGCTCCCTCCACCTCGGCTGCAGCGCCTATGAGGAAGGCCACCTCCTCGGCAGCCGTGCTCAGCGCGAGGGCTTCCAACCTCATGTCGTTCACGTTGTGCAGAGGCTACCTCAAGAACGGCAAGCTGAAGGCTGACGATGGCACGATACTCAGTGTTGATGGTACGTTGATCCCCCCCCGGGCCATAGAGCCATCGCACTCTGCCTTCCATATCTTGAACGACCCTGTGTACTGATGCAGCCCAGACCAGGTCTACCTCGTCTGCGAACCGCCCGGAGAGCCATATTACCTTGCGCGTATCATGGAATTCTTGCATGTGGACAACGACCGATCCCGACCTGTCGACTCGTTGCGAATCAATTGGTACTTCCGGCCTCGTGACATCCAGCGGCGAGTCAATGACACCAGAACTGTCTTCGCGTCGATGCAATCGGATACTTGCCCTGTAACGTCGCTCCGGGGAAAATGCCGGGTTCTTCACCGCAGTGAGATTGAAAATATGGAGGCGTACAGAAAAGTCAAGGATTCCTTCTGGTACGAGAAAATGTATGATCGCTATATTCAACGTTACTATGAAGTCATTCCCACGAGGCAGGTCATCAATGTTCCGGCCAAAGTCAAGAGAGTCTTGGATGAGCGCTGGAAGTATGTCATAGTCGAAATAGGCCGTGGTAAAGATTTGACTAGTGCGATCAAGTCTTGCAAGCGATGCGCTGGTTACTGCGCGAGGTGAGACCATGGAGGCAACAAGGCTTAGCTTGTATATACTGACAAGTGTGCAGTAATGACTCAGTCGATTGTGCGGTCTGCAAGAACACGTATCACATGAACTGTGTACGGCCGCCTTTGCTGCGAAAGCCTGCTCGCGGTTTTGGCTGGTCTTGCGGATCTTGCAGTCGAAAACAAGAGCGGAGGCTTGAAGCTAGGAACACTACATCCGGAGACAAGAACATCGAGGGCGAAGACGAGGAGGTCATCGAAGAAGAAGATGAGGACCATGGCCCTTCGTCGGAAAATGCCAATGGCAAGGACACTGAGGAGATCTCAGCTTTTGGCTCTCGCCCTCCAACAGCAGAACAACTAGCCCAAGCAAAGCTTTGGCCGTATAGGTACCTCGGGATCCATTGCCGGGTGGAGGATGCTCTGGATTACGACGATCGCATATATCCTCGCGCGAGCTCTCGGCTTGGACCCAAGCATCAGGCTATTGTGCAGCCATGGTATGGCCGACCGGTGCGACTTGTCAAGCCGGCAGATATCAAGAAGAAGATGTTGAAGGGCAACAATCAAAAGAAAGACGCAAAGTTGACGAAGGACACTATAGCCGCTCTGGAGGCTGATAGGGTGAATCGCGAGAATCGACCAAAATGGATTATGGATGAGCCTGTCGGATATCAACATCGAGGAGACGATCTCCCAAACGAGGATACTAAGAATACTGCGCGACTACTTTTCCGGATGCCAGATTTGGGCAGTCCATCCATGAGAGGGGACGAATCAGCTGGCCTCGACTTGACACCCGAGGAAAGAGAAGCAGTCATTGACGGCTACATGAAAAAGGCCAAAGATTTGGCACACCCGCTGTTCAATTTGAGAGAATTCTCCACCAACTTTTTAGACAAAGCCTTGGAGTTACTGACCAAGAATGAGTACAATGCGGAAGAGGCACTAGCTGAGCTGGCAGGGCAAAAGCGCAGGCAAGATCTGAAAGAGCCGGAATTGACCGAGGAGGAAATTCGTCGATTTGAAGATGGCGTCGCAAGGTACGGATCGGAGCTGAGGAACGTTTCCAGACACGTGGGGAAGAGCCAGTCACATGGCGAGATCGTACGCTTCTACTACATGTGGAAGAAAACCGATCGTGGCAGGCGAATATGGGAGAACTATGAAGGCCGTAAGGGCAAAAAGCAAGCCAAGCAAGCCGACGCAAGACTTCTGGACGATGTTGCAGATGACGACGACGATTCCTCATTCGACAGCTCGAAGGCGGCCCAACGCAAGCGTGGATTCGAATGCAAATTCTGTACCACTCGCAGATCACCACAATGGCGGAGGGCCCCTGCCACCGCCCCTGGGACTACTATTCCGCCTGATTCATCCGCCAAAGGTGTCAAAGACAGGGGCAATCACCTCACACTGGCGCTCTGCCAACGCTGTGCAGGGCTTTGGCGTAAGTATGGCATTCAGTGGGAAAACATAGACGAAGTCGCAAAGAAGGTTGCCCAAGGCGGTGGTCGAGCCTGGAAGCGGAGAATCGATGAGGAGCTCCTGATTGAGCTTGTCAACGCGAACCAAGATAGCTCAATCGGTCTCAGCTCTACCGTCACTGGCGCCGCTGCCGCAGTTGGTCTTGAGATCTCCTCGAATTCGCCTTCAAATCCCATCCAAGAATTGCCGAGGAAAAAGCCCAAGGCTACCAATGGAGAATTCTCGAATGTGCCTGGACAGCCGATTGAATCGATTGAAGAGGCTGCAAAGAAGAAGGCCCCTGAAAAGCCTCCAGAGCCGCAACTGATCCCCGAAGCACCTACGCCGAGGTTGTATCCTTGTGATATATGCAATGCCGGGATTAGAGAAGATCCTAGCCTGATTACCTGCCGCCACTGCCGCCTCACTGTCCACCCCAATTGCTACGGTGTGACCAAGGACCGCCCTGAGAAGTGGATGTGCGATACGTGTGCAAACGACATCAACCCTCAGTACTCCACCATCTACGAATGCCTACTGTGCCCGCAGTACGAAAACGAAGATAAGTCTGTCATGGAACCTCCGAAGCAAAGCCATAAGAAGAAGTCCGACCGAGAGAAGGAGAAGGATCGCTTGGAAAGGGAATTGATCACCGAGCAGACGGCTCTCTATTACAAGCAACAACAGGAGAAAGGTAGACCTACTGAGCCTCGCCAGTCGTTGAAGCCTACCGCGGGGAGAAATTGGTGCCACGTCATTTGTTCCATCATGCATGAACCGATCAAGTTCTTCGATGCCCCCCAACTGATGCTAGCAGAGGGCATGGAGAGTCTTTCGCAGATCACACCAAAGATGAGGGAAGCTCGGTGCAAGCTATGTAAGGTCTCGAGCGGCGCAGTACTCTTTTGCGAGCAATGTGAAGCTCCAGTGCATGCTTCATGTGCTCAACGATATGGTTACACCATCGGCATCACCCTGAGCACCAAGCCAAAGAACTCGCTACGACAAATGACGATAGGCGATGTATCCGGCCTTGCGGACGCCAAGGTTTTCTGCAGAGAACATGGTGAGAAGAAGAACGTCTTTGCACTCCATACACCCGTCTCTATCGATGGCGAAGAGATGAACGTCCTGAAAGCATACGCAACAACTCACAAAGGGCTGCAGCAGGGTTCCTTGACAGGGACCGCGCGCAAGGCAGATATGGTCCAAGCGGCAACAAAGCATGCCGCTGCTGCCGCGTTGACTCAAGTCGCTGGGATCGGAAACCCACGCAGTAAGAACTCTTCAAGCGAAGTGGCAGCGCTTTCGACCAGAAGCTCCCGGGTTTCACCCGCAGCACTGACCATACAGTCTGAAGAAATGGAGAACGGTGACCGAGTCGTTCACATGGCTGCCTCGAAGACGGACGTTGACGACAATGGGCAAAAGATGTGCATCGAATGCAAGATCAAAGTGAGTCCTGTATGGCATGTTACCGAACGAGAGAGGGCAGAGGTCGATCCCAGCACACAGCTACGACCACCCTTGACCGACACGAATCACGAGGCTAGAGCCCCGGATGCGGAAGGATCGGAGCTCAGGACCGAAGTCGAAGACGTGTCGCACAAGAGATCAGAGTCTCCCCCTCTCACATCGTATATGTGCCATAAATGCTACATTCGGATCCTGAAAAACCCACCTCCGCCCGCTCGCGAACCAAGTCCACCGCAAGAATCCAAACCAGACCCTGAGCCAGTACTTGAGCCCAAACAAGAGGAACAAGAGCAACGCCCTCTTTCCCCATTGCCTCGCCCCGGGTGGCAGCCGCCCAACGGTCTGGTGGCACCACCGCCACCTGGCCAGCTTCCTGGACCTGAAATCTATCGAGGCTGGCTTGGACCTTCGGAGTCGGTGCATGGGCCGTATTCAGCACCAGGCCATCCTCTGAACGGCGTGCCGCACAGTTCGCCGGCGGCTTCTGCTGCAACAACACCCCATTATGCGCCAGCACCACCGGCTCCGCCTCCTCCGCCACCGCCACCTCTCCCTCCACCTCTACATCATGTGCCTGCGCGCTACCCCCATCAAACCCCATACCCATATCGCGAAGACCGGGGCCCACCCCCAGCAGCCTTCCGGCCCGGACAACCGATGCAATACATGGCACCACAGTCAAGTGGGTTTTCAGCACCTGAGCCTCAATCGTTCCAATACAAGCGAGATCCTGTGACGCACCAATTGATCAAAGTTCCCTACACGCCACCAGGTGTGCGTGGGGCCGAGAACCAACGCAAATCGTCGGTCTCGGTGCGATCCCCCCCGGCAGGGCATCATCTACGGTCTCCTTCGCTGCACGTGCGATCTCCGCCAGCACATGAACAGGGACCGCATGGTCCCCCTGAAGCAGACTCGAATCCATTCGCCGTGCCAAATGGTCGCTCTTCCGGCGCTTCGCCCCCGTTGCCACCACCGGGTCCAGGTCAGTATGGGAGCAATAGTGTATACAACAGTCCTCGCTTACGGCAAGAGCGACAAGACCGACCAGAGACGCCAACTCGAGCGTATGATCGGGAGCCTCGTTGGCCGAGCGAGAATCCTCTTCCGAATGGAGCCAGCGCCAGTCCATCGGTTCGGAATCTCCTGCATTGAAGCTTGGCGGGCTTCATATGCTGYCGTTGTGTGAATGGTTTGCGACATTTCCTTTGAGAAACAGTAGGTCTCTCGTGTTCCGACAATGATGGTCGACTTCTACAGCGCGGCGCTCAAGGTCAGAGGCATGCATATCAGTGTGACGAAGAGAGGAGAGCGCTGCTGGTGCTGCAGCTCTCGTCTATGCACATGGCTGGAATCGCACTCCCTCTGAATGAACATCATTTATGTAAATTAAGCTCGAAGGAGGACAGCGGCCACTAGAACTGGTGTCACCGCCCTGTAAATCCAAGATMTGAGAGATTTGGCTCGTTTGCTCATTTGCCCATTGTGTGCAGTGGTATAGCAGTCATTCCTCGTCCTATGCAAAGCTTCGCCGACGTCAGCCGCAGCTCGGACCCTCGGACCCTCCCAAGATTGCCAAGAGTCCCGCCAAAGTTGCCGCCGGATATAATATTGTTGTCATATTGTCTGATTGTGCCAATTGCCAATCAGGTTGCACGCTATTACCCCCAGATTACCCCCAGCAATCATGGAATCACGTCTTCCTCTGTCTTGGTAGCATCCAATGCGTGCCATCTGCACCAGCACGTTTCCCAAATTGATGACGCTTGACTAATACACCTCCTCATGATACTGCAAGCTTTTCCTACGTGCTCCGCAGAGATGGAATCTTACCGCCGGGTTGGAAATATCAACAGGCATATAAATATGCCCTCCCCCACCCCCAGTGAGATGGGCAAGGACGACGGAGTGGAACTTATCATCAAGAGGTCCATCAACAATATTGAACGATATGGCCATCACCCTTGATGCTTTACCTTACGAGCTCTGGTCCAACATCTTGGAGAGAGCAGCAGATATCAACCAAAATGAAGGTCCACGCTTCAGCTACGGCATCAGTCAGGCTCCAGAACCACTGAAAGATTTTCCAACCGTGCAAAGCGTCATTCGAGGTTACCTCCCTCCCGATGTCACAAGATGGAACTCTGTCACCGATATCCGGCAAGTCAACGCAAAATGGCATGATTGGGCTGTGCAGCACGCCTTGAAGGAAATGTACATAACAAGGAGTCCGGGTAATGAGAGGTAAGCTCTTCGTCAAACAAGCTCGATGGACGTCAATCATCCGTACTGATACCAAGCCTATAGATGGGCGCGATCTCGCAATCTGCTTCCAACAACCAATAGCTCTACCCACAATCTAACAACCGCCGTCTACCGCGACCCTTGCCATTCCTTGCGTGAGACCCTCAAGTTGTTCTCGACCGATCCAGCTCTGGCTTCCTGTGTGCGCCGAATTCGTTTTGACGGCTTTCACACCGTCGACGCCATTACTCTGATTTTCGCCATACTACGCCATTGTACCGGTTTGAGGAACCTGACTCTCTCGTGGACCGCATTGAGGTTCGGAAGCGTCCATGACTGGGCCCACATCGTTGGGGAAGGGCAACTTGACGGCTTGGAGCTTCTAGCCATCAATCTCAAGCAATCGCGAATCGAGAAGGAGGCAATGAAGTTGGATAAACAGACCCTCGCTTCACATATGTTGAGCTTCAGCAAGCTTCGAAAGCTGAAGATCCGTGGCCAGTCTAATTACTTGCCAATTGTGGATGACGATCTCAAGGCCATCGCACGTACTGCCACAAATCTCGAAGAAATCCAAATCACAGGAACATGCACAATAAGTACCGAAGGTGTCAAGGCTCTTGAGTCCGCGTCCCGAGGCACATTGGAATTTCTCGATTTCAGACCAGCAGAACTGCCCTTGTCCGGCGGTCCACCTCCAGGATCTTACGATATTGTGTGACAAGCGATCATGTTCTGCACCTTTCCTCAGCTGGTCCGCCATCCTTTGTCATCCTGTCTTTCTGTCTCCTTTGAAGCAAATGTCCATGGACGGCGATATTTGGTCCCTAAGCACATACCCAAGAATCCTGGGCTCGCTCAAGGCTTGCTGAATACTTGCTTGGATTCACAAGAACTTCCTTCAGTCGAATCGCTCGAGCTATTGAAGTCGCTGTTGACTAGATGATGCTGTTTCAATATTTATGATCATAAGACATGTATGGTCAGATGGGCGACATCAGATGAGCGTTTTTCTAGTGCCACTGCCTTTCGGATGTAGGCAGAGGTTGTACAAGTGGTGGGATACAAGCTCTCGAGAGCAATCATCAAGGATATTCTTTTCACTCGCTCCCAAGACCATTACCCAACATACATCACTGTAAGGACAGCTCTAGAGCCTCATTTTCCTAACGCCTTCATCGCTATGGCGCCTTACTTTGTCGATGACATTGGCTACGCAGTTCGTGGGGGATACATGTGGAGGTGGTACGACAAGGTCTTCAGGTATGGAGGACAGTGGCACTTCTTGATCGAGTGAGCCATTTGAGACTTGAGCACCATGTTCTTTCCAACTGACCTGTGGCATAAGATTTCAGACTGAGGATAAGCCTCATAGCAAAGCCGACGTGAGGACCATGGTCAATCAATTTGCCAATGAAGAATACCCTCCTGGCCATCAATATCATCCGGTTTTTGTTGAACGCATAGTAAATCAGCCAGCCCTCTTCCGCCCCTCCTTCAGTGTACCTAACATGACGGTTCAAGAAGTTCCTTCGATGCTGACGAGCCATCCACTCTAGGAATGGTTCAAAAATAGAGAAGGCGACAACATGAATGCATGTCTAGTCCGCATGAACCGCTCCACCGATGTGGCCAACTTGTCCTACATCTCTCGTGCCTCGGAGGCACAGCTGTGAGCGAGAGCAGCCTCCCACAAATGCCCACAACGGACCACTAATCAATGCAACGAGGAACGTAACAATGACACAAACGCACTTCAAAAGAGCTTTCGCATTCCCATTCGTGAAACATTGGATGGTCATGGTGAAGTATTGTGACAAGCATGAACTTCCCGGTAACATGTCCCAAGCCAATCAACCCTCAAGACAGAGTCCGGAGATGCTGACGACCCAGCTAGAAGTCCAGACATGGGTCAAGGACAGTGCTCTCACGACGCTGTGGCGACTGCATCCCGATCCCACCGCAAGCCGTTTCCATGTGCCGCCTGATGCCCCGAGGAGCGAATTCTGGGCTGGAATATTTGATTAGGAGCCCACAGAGTAGGTAGATGGGAAGATATTGAAGGGCCGGGGCCACGGTGGAGCTGCCGCGAGAAAAAGGATCCAGCTTGAGGGACCTTGGAAGTTTGCGGGAGGCTCTCCAAAAGCCACGAGGCGCATATCTTCGAGGTTGCTGACGTGAGGCTGGCGTTCCTGCTGCTTCCTTGTTCCTCTCTTCTTCTTCAGACACACATACACTGGCAACAGCGTGAGCTATGAAAGCATGACCGTGATCACCCATGTAGCATTTATTGCCGACACCATGGCGCRAATACAYGCTTTATCTTTCCGTAGCTAGGCTGCAATGGTGTATCGCGAATGCCTCCACATCCTTCCTYCYYTGGGSCCCTTGGGCTTTATGTTGGCTGCTTTGTCTGCWACAAGTTCTCCCCCGTAAGATGAAGAACCAGGGTATTTYTGCTGCGWATGATCGTCGCCTGGCGTTTCATGTACCAAGGCTTTATRTCGGGTAGTCAAGCCAGCTTGATGCTAGCGAAAGCTCGACCTAGAATAGCTTGGCCGATGGAAGGAGGATGAGAGGAGAGGATAGGGACAGCTATTTGAGGAAGAGATCACCCCGATTTTGGATAAAAAAGGAGTGAGGGAACGACTATGTAAGGTTTCCAAATACATACATACCATCGATCATGTACAGATCATATATAAAAAGGGTATCAGATAGTGGATCCCACGTCTTGACTGAATGAATGTATCACCAAAAAGCCACCCTCGTACCTCATACGTCCCCACCCCCATATTACAGTCTGATTAGGGGTCCGCATKTTCAATAACYGCTCAGTTTTTGGTCYGRGCYCCKCRCCGTCTCGCGCWKYTCCACATTCGCAATCGCGCTCTGCAGCGCGCTCGTCAGGTCGATGTGGAACAAGGGCCGGTTCAAACCCTGGACGACGGCGATCTTCGATCCGCTGGTRTGGTACGCYTTGCTCTGACTCAACGTCTTGTTGAGATCGCCTTCCTCGCTCGAYTTGTCCGTCACCTCGTCCGCCGCCGTCGTCGAGGT
This sequence comes from Ramalina peruviana, assembly GCA_001956345.1. NCBI lineage: Eukaryota > Fungi > Ascomycota > Lecanoromycetes > Lecanorales > Ramalinaceae > Ramalina > Ramalina peruviana. The sequence goes on from MSTJ01000072.1 coordinate 22,468, forward strand.
GATGGTGTCCTTCCGGGCCTCCTCCAGATCCCGGGAGCGGCTCTCCCGCSTCCGCTTCTCGTTCTCGGTCGCCTGCGCCGCCGCSGCGGCGCTGTGCTGCCCACCGAGCTCGGCGACGCTGAAGATGGGCTTCCATCGCTCGTATGCGGCCGCGCCACTGGCGTCCTCGGGGGCCGGATAACCGAAGCCGGCGGAGGCRAGGGCGCGCTTGGTCCAGCGGTTGTTGATGCAGGCGATGTGCCAGTCCACCTTTTCCGGGGAGGCGTAGCGGTCGAGCTGGTTGCGCACGTCGATCAGGTGCTGGACGGAAGTGATGTCGACGTTGTTGACGGACGAGAAGTCGAGGATGATGGCTTTGAGGGTGGGGCGGTCCGACTGCTCGATCAGTGCTTTACCGGGGCGTGGGCCTGGGTCATTCCAGGGGCGGTCCTACAAGTGCACATGTTAGCTATCTGTTCGTCGCACAAGGGGAGCACACGATTGTCTTACACCTGGCTTAGCGTAGGAGTTGAGGTTGGTGCGTCTGGTCTCCTTRAAGATGTAGGCGATCATGGAGTCGAAGTAATGGTTTGCATTCGGGTAGTTGAAGCCTTCCGAGAAACGATAGATGAATATGCCGGGATAGGGAGACTCCAAGCTGACTTCCGGGTTCGACCCATCTTGGTGATCGATTGGTAGGAAGATGTTGCGCCCGTGCTTMTCGCTGGTCTCGGCRCCAAAGGAGCCGTAYCCGCCATAATTCGTSGTCGCCTTGCCTTCGTCATCAACCAGATGATCGCCGATGACGGAGTGAATYTTGACTCTGCCCAAGAACCGGCCTTTGGCTTTGACCACGCGGAAAAGTAGCATGGCCACSGACACACAGACTGTTGTGTAGACGCCATTCTCAATAGATGAGAAGATGGTCACGATCACACCGGCGAAGAAGATGAACACCTCGAGAGGAGAAATGCGCCAGAACTGGTAGACGGTGTTTGGTGGGGTGATGAGATCTCCGACCGCGTGTATGATGACTGCCGAAAGCGCGGCGCTGGGGATGTAAAAGAAGACCGCGGGCAATGCGTAAATGGACAGTAGKACGACGAGGGCGGTAATCACACCCGCGAACGGGGTCCGTACACCTGCCTTGGACTTGATCGCGGTGCGGGAAAACGAGCCTGTCGCTGGATAGGCGCCAAGGAAGGGTCCTAGTAGGTTGGTGACTCCGATAGCTACAAGCTCCTGAGACGGATCGATGGTGTAATTGTTGACCCGGCCRAAGGATTTGGCAATCGCAATGTGTTCGATCAGGAGCACAATGACTGACACGGGCAGTTCACTGACAAAGGTCTTGATGATGGTCACGTCTACCTTTGGCACTGCAGCATCCTGAAAACCCCGGGGTACATGGCCCAGGATCTTGAATCGGTTTTCCTTGGTTTTGCGATGGTGTCTGTTCACAAGGTAGCTGATTAGGGTGTATAGCAAGATGACAAAGGCAGTCCGTAGAGTTGCCAGGAAGAAGTAGAGCTTGGCTCTGCGAGGCGCCTTCTTGGCTGCAAACTGACATACGAAGCGGATGAGATAGAGCATGGTCAGTGCGGTAAGACCTATCGCAGCGTCCAATTTGGAACGGCCGAGATGCTTGAGGATATTGATGACCACTTTATACGTCGAGGCTCTGTTGTCGAAACCTGTGATACCCATCAGGGCTGGTACCTGGCCGACGGCAATGTTGAGAGCGGATCCAGTCATGAAGGCAGATATTGCAGCCAGTGAGATAAAATCGACAATCCATCCGCAGCGGACAAGTCCAATGAAGCAAATGATGGCACCAGCAATTACCGCGAGAGCCGAAGCCACCACATGACCGGGAATCTCTGGGTGGGTTGCCGCGACCTTGTTCACAACGTTGCCTGTAATTGTAGACATAACGGCGACAGGCTACTCGAGGATTAGCACGACACGTTCTCCATGGGTGGCGCTCAACTTACCCCGATRGTAATATCTTTCGAGGTGGCAAAAAACCAGTAGATCAAAACACCCATGAACGATGAGTAGAGACCGAATTGCGGCTCAAGCTCGGCCAGCTTAGCATATGCCATTGACTGAGGCACAACAACCGCACCAACGGTGATACCTGAAAACTTGGTCAACGTCGGTGGGTTCGACGAGTTCACCGGATTGACATTAATTACCAGCGACCATATCCCCTGAAAACCACTGCAGATTATAGCGTCCAATCCAATGTACGAATGGAAAGAGATGGTAGAACCTGTTCAACAGTATTTTGCCGGATGGGAAGACTTCCCTGAGCCAATCCCAGGATGTTGGTTCCTCTTCCACAAAGGTATCTCCTGTCGACATAGAGAAAACGGATTCGCCGCGAGTGATATGCTCTTCGCCCGTTGGATTGCGATAATGGAGCTTGATACCGAGCACCTTCGCCAGCGCATGGCCTACTTTGGTCGCAGCCGACTTCTGGTAAGGAGGACTTGCCATTTTGCTGAGAAGATCGCCTCAGAGGCGCGAGGGAGCCACTCAGTGCTTGGAGTTGGAGCCAAGGATCTCTTATGATTTTCTCAAAAGTCGAATTTCGGAGATCCCAAGGTCGGAAAAAGTATTCAAACAGGAAGAGGATGTTGCTCACGATATATGGGACAATATATAGGATGGACAAGTCTAGCTCGTAATGATGCGATATTGAGCCCAATCGCGATGGAAGCGAGCTGTGAGCCGTGCTAAGATGGCTTTTGATATCTAGCTTGATTGGTACAGGTTGGACGACTGGCCCGGGTCTAACGTGGGATCTCGGCCTGCACGATCATGGAAAAAACGTGGAGATGAACTATYACACACGGATTTGCTCAAGAGTCTCCACTGCAGTGTATGCAGGCTGTGTGAAAAGCTCGAGACCCAAAGAGACGACAGTACCCAAAGCAGGGTKGCTACTGTCACCCGCTAGGGCCGCTACACTGGCGTCCTTCAGGCTTCGGCTTAACCATCAAATCGGATTGACCGATCTGCATATTCATCCCACCTTTTCCACAATTAAATGAGCATGCTATGAGGCCAGAGAATTGCGTGATTGTTATACCCTGTATTGGCGTGATATGCAGCAGATGTCCAAGGTCAGACGAGATTGGTGGGTTCGACGGGATCTCCGTTAGGGCACCTCGGGCTCTYAAGCTAAACCCTAAAAGGGACTGGCGGCCGTCTTAACAGCTGGCCGGTCCATTGAGCTGGGTACCTTGGGGTTTTTGACGGGAAATTTCTGTTGAACCGTATCACCGGAACTTGCTCATCACTCTCATACTTTYGTATCCTGGCGTCCGCATGAGATCGGTCATCTCCACGGAACGTCAATCTAGATGCTGCAGATGCTCTGCCGGGGCTGACATCCATGACTTGTTTCATACTGTTACGTATCCCGTAAGGCCCGACGAGGGTTTAGGTTAGCTAGGTGCTCGTGGGTGGCGCTTGCTCTCACGGCCTAGGACGAAGCTGGATCAAATATGTCAATACATTGCATGATATTGGCAAACGATGGAGCCAGCCACCATYCAYAATAATGGAGGACTCCGCTCAACGCAAGGCACGCGTACGGCCGTAGGCACGACCGTTCTGGTCCCGGAACAGCAGCCCTGTCCAATGATCATTCATGATGAATTGAATCATTCATGATGAAGGTCATGCGACAGCCTTCCTAACTTGGTCTACATTTCCCTCGAGTTCAGYTGCCACACTTCGCTCCAACACCATGACAAAGACATTCCTCTTCACCTCATCGACCTGCTCTCCAAGCATATCATCCTTCTTGATTTGGTCCCAATGCTCGTCAATTGTCTTGACCAAGCCGTCGACGTCTCCTGGTAGTCCCAGCATCTCGACGGCCTTCATACTTCTCTCATCAGCAAATGGATACCATTCCGTCCACTGGCCCTGGATGCGTCTTGCGAAAATGTCAATCCCGGTCTTGGCRAGTCCCTTAATGCTCTTTCTCAGCGTCTCCCTTTCCTTCTCGGCATTCGCCTCGCACTTGTCCCGGAACTTCTCGAGACTTTGATCCTAAGTAACCCGCGGAGTCAGTACTAATCTGTGAGGTGTCAAGCTGCTGAAATATTGAAGAGGTGAGAATTGCTCCTGAAAACCCTTGGAATGTGTGGAACGTGGAGGCAGTGTTCCTTTGAAAATATAGCAATATTCTGAGACACTAGGGTGACTCCTTTTTCGAAATAAGTTTTTCGAAATATTTAACATTCCCGGGACATTAACGAAACYGAGGAAAATTGCTGAAGCATGACTTACTTGCTCGGCCTCRTCAAACTCGTCGCAGACGGTATTKGCCAGCAGGACCAGCTCTTCAGCAGTTTTTTGTCGATGTTGAGTTCGTGCTTCGTSCAGGGCGGCCCTGCAACCATCTATGCCTATTGCTTTGATGGCCTGAGGCGTATTCAAWTTATGGGGTTCGTTGAAGATGGTTCTAATTGAGCGAACACCGAGCMTGTGGCCAATTGGCCGACTYAGAATGAGGGCGCTAACAAGCTCCTYAAACGGAGTGAAAGGATTCGTGCTGTAGGTCCGYAATTGAGGGTTCTTCTCTACTTCCGTGTATTCATCCTTGGGAGTACATAATTGCAATGAGTCCGGGGAAAGGAGGAAGTTGATCAAYTTGACAACGTCAACACTCTGGCTGGGAGCGCCACGCGCCGATCGACGTGATGCTTTTGGAGGCTCTTTGCCCGTGCCCTCTTGTGCCTTGCGCTTTTTACTACTGGAAGCAGTTCCTGAGCGCTCTTTAGACTCAGCTTCAGATGCTTTCGCTTCGGTAGATTCTTCCTTGGATGGGATACTTTTGACCCKGTCCTCTCTTGCGGAGCCTACATTATTCTGGTTGGAACCCTTCTTGGGTGGCATTGCTTAAACGTTGCTAAGGCGGACTTTTCAAAGTTMTCGATTCTGAATAGATTTGAAATAGAAAAAGGTATCCTTATTTCGCTAGATGATCGAGAGATGATTTTGAGTCTACTCATACAGGAGCATCCTGRTTTGCAACTAATTCAATTGATGATCAGAACACGRGTGAAGTCATCATGAAGTCAATGCGCTACCGAGGATCYCAGTGAAGAGATTATCTAATACCGATGAGATTCTAGTTTCAAGCTAGCGCAGGGCAGCCCCGCGTGGCCTGTGCGGTTTGTGACTTGTGTGTTCCTGGTTTGTTTGAGCCTTGGCCGTCGTGGTCGAGCAATGTTTTGAATTATGCTACTCGCGAGTACCGTATAAGATTATATGACTGCTTTTGATTTCTTGTAAGCCTCACTACGTGTGCAAGATCACGGTTCTTGAGTTCCCAATGACCTCCCCTACCAAAAGCAGTCATGCTCCATTGGGACCTTCGAATCAGCCATTGGGCTCCCCACGCACCGCCGGTCGCCTTCGAAAGCTTCAATCCGCCCACCAGCTCTCGTCTAATTATGCAGCATCGAACAATCCCTCTCTGATTTCTCAGCAGCGTCAGCAGCAGCAGCGGCAAGGCAGTGCATCCCTCAATCCTCCAGTCCCGGCCATCCCGCCTCAACATTCCCCTCAAAAGCATCATCGAAGCCGCTCAAATAGTGACGCCGTCGTCCCGTCCCTCTTGCGCCACTCGGCGTCACCGAAGAGACCGATACCAGCCAAAAAYATAGCTCCCCCAAAGGATGCAAGACATGAATTGGAGTTCTTGATTAAACAAGGACCCAGGGATGATGTTCCGCTYGCCCTCCAAGAYYTAAGGCACTGGATTCTATGTGATGGCATGGACGCGGACAGCGATGGCATGGTAGAATCATCCTCTTAGCAAACTTGGATCGATTGGCTGATCTTACCATAGTCCCATCTGAGAGTCTATGTCTGGCTCATCCTCCTGAATGCGCCTGCCATCCCGACAGACTCATATCTGGATTTAACAAGGCGGGGTCCATCGCCTGCCCACGCCAAAATATGCAATGATGCCTTCCGCACCTTCAAGACTAATCCGCTCTTCAAGCGCCGAGTGACGGAAAATTCCCTCATACGTTTGTTGAATGCAATGGCCTGGAAGTTGCATGATGCAAGGCAGGACGGACTGTCTTCATCCAATCGCACTGCCGGTACAAGCAACGACCTGGGCAGTCCGGAGCAACAGGAATCAGCTTCAATGAGTGCTTCCTCGAATATGGCCTCTCCAAGCATGGAAGGATCGCAGGTTGGGGGCAGCAGTYCAGGCATCTATGTCCAGGGCATGAATGTGTTGTGCGCCCCCTTYCTATATGTGGCCMGGAGTGAGGCAGAGGCCTACGTYGCMTTCCACCAATTCATYACRCGAGARTGYCCTGGCTATGTCCGAGGTGCGATGGATGGCGTTCACAAAGGKATAGCCTTGGTCGAYCGCTGCCTAGCCATCGTGGATCCRARAYTATCAGCCTATCTACTTTCCAAGGGCGTGAAAGCGGAGGTATATGCTTTTGCTTCYGTCCTGACCTTCTGTGCCGGTACGCCTCCGTTGCCAGAAGTGTTGCATCTTTGGGACTTTCTCCTAGCCTACGGTTCTCATCTGAATATTTTATGTATTTGTGCGCAACTCATCATCATGAAGGAAGAGCTGCTGGCAAGCCCAAGGTACTKCCATGTGCTCTCTCCATCAAGAACGCTGAGCTAACACGACCTAGTCCAGGTAAAGCTTTGCGCTCCTTCCCATCCCTGGATGCAAAGAAAATCATCATGCTCAGCGTGGCTCTCGTCTCCAGAATTCCTGACGACCTTTATGGAGAGCTTGTCAGCCATGCGCAGTGATACGATGTCAAKGCACGACGCAAATCACTAATAAGCAGAGATGATCTTCAGTCTACTGCAGCTTTCGGATCATATGTGCGTCAATACAGGCGATCGAATGTCTGATGATGTTATTATCAGTTCCTCTGCAGTCGGTAAGGCTCGGTCCAGCTTGACAATCAGGATAATTTGTCGGCTCTGCGGATCAACGTTCTTTTCAGCAGGCCTCCAGCCAAGCATCTTCATCCGTGTTAAAGTCTCTCGTATACTGTCCTTCAAAGATCGCTCTCCGCCGATTTCCACCGTCACGTTCCGACAATCTCGCCAATCATGGAGGGAAAAGTCTACGCGGTCACTGGAGGTGCTTCGGGTATTGGCCTGGCTACTGCCCGACAACTATTGTCTCGCGGTGCGCTCGTCACAGTAGCAGACGTGCGCCAAGAGGCTCTCGATGCCGCTGTCGCCGATTTAGAAGGGCAATATGAATCTAAGAACGTCTTTGCTCGTACCGTTGATGTGACAAAGTCCGCCGAGGTTGCGACGTGGATTGACGAGACGATTCAGCGTTTCGGTAGGCTGGATGGTGCTGCAAATCTGGCGGGTATCGAGGGAAAGTCAATCACGCGCAAGGGCATAGTCGACTTGGACGAGGAGGAATGGGACGAGGTGATCAACGTGAACCTAAAGGGGGTTTTCAACTGCTTGAAGGCTGAGCTTCGACGGATGGAGAGCAAGGCTAGCATTGTCAATGCATCCAGCATTGCAGGATTGATAGGCACCAAGAAYTGTGCTGCGTACGGCGCGAGCAAGGCAAGGCATCGATCACACGAGACTCTTGGGCGTGGTGCTAATTACAAAGAGCAGCATGGTGTTGTTGGCTTGACTCGCACTGCAGCCAAGGAAGCTGGGGACCAAGGCATTAGAGTCAACGCCATTGCGCCGTAAGCATCTATCCACTGTTCTTCTTCGCTTGAATACCCTCACCTGAGACTGAATCCACTTGCCCCTACCAAAGAGGCCCTGTAGAGACACCTATGATGGCACGAATCGACGCAGCTCGCCCGAAAACCTCGTCATCGGATGGCTCCAGATTCTGCCTCCCAAGGTATGGTCAAACATCGGAAGTCGCGAGACTGATCGTTTTCTTGTTGAGTGATGATGCCTCCTATATCACGGGTTCGGTGATGCCGATTGACGGAGGATTTACGGCCTAAAAGAATGAGCGATTCCAACGACTCCCATGCAATGACATGCACGGGCTCTTTGGTGGTCGTGATACCATACAGAGGCTTGCGATAGATCACCGGTCGACGACCTCCTCAGAGTGCCTCGCTATTAAGCCTTGTTCCTCACCATTGATTTTTCTCTCAACCACGTTGGCTGCATTGCGATACAGTACATAGTGCTGGACCATGAAGATGACGTCGAAAAAGACMGAKATGTTGCTCAGCCCAAGCTTGACGGGATTYCCGGTCAATCCCGACCAGTCTTTCTGCAAACTCGAGTCGATCAGAAGCTGTGCAAAGGAGAGGATGCCGCCGATRAAGTCCATGAGGATTTGCTCAATGCTCCATCCGACGGTCGACTTGCGCTCGTAGTTGGCCCATGCCTGCGGTATATATTTGAACACGGTCACGATGAGCTTCACATAGCCCACTGCATATACCTACGAACGACGGGTCARTCTCTTTGCGTCATGATGTGCGAGGCTGCGAACACGTACAACATCAATCCATTGCCATCCCCTCCCTCCGCCGGCAATCACCATGAGCACGGTCCATGCGATCCCTACGGTGCAACCAATGACGATGCCCCAGATACCCTTCCCCACTTTCCACTTCCTGTTCTCGAACCCCCAGAGGCGTGGCCAAAACTGACTCAGCGTGACCAGGCACARCAGCAAGGCATGCAGCGCAAARGCCACATCRTTCCCCCTCACCGTGTTGGGTTCGCCTCCATGGCGCTCCTTGTATTGCGATTGTATGCGATCGGAGGTGTAGAAGGCCACAGTGGAGAAGGTGTAGCTAGCAAAGCCGAGGACATTGAGGATGGGGAAGGAAGGGGTCGTACCCGTGGTCGAGGAGCGGCGGATGTTGAGAAGCGGCTGCGGGTAGAAGGAGAGCGACCAGGACAAGGTATAGATCCAGCCGAGCACGTACGAGAGCGCTTGCAGTAAGCGGATGGAGTCCGGTGAGAGGGCCGAGTCGACGGTCGAGGCTACTATCGTCGTTGCTTTCATGATGAATGACGGGGTATGGCAGGACGCGGCTTCTCTATGCAAACTTTAGAAGGGCTTATCGCATTGCTATATGAAATAGTGATACTGGCCGAGCAGTGACCGGGAATCAGGTGCGAGAGTCATGATGCTGACGGCGCCTGCTGACGAGGTTCACATGAAGGAGAGGCAGATGGAAGGCTTCGGGGAGCCAGCCTGGAAGGAGCCTCGAGACCTTGCCTCAGCTGCAAATTCTCACAAGATAAGCAGCTTTTAGGCGTCTTATCTTTTGGAGGGATGCCAAGACCAGCTGAGTCGTCTGAGTTCCCGCATTTAGCCAGGCACCGAACTTGTCGTACTAATTTTGGACCAAGCAACTGAGTACTCCGCCCTCCCTCGTTTGGTGCATATATACTGTATCACAAGACTAGCAGCTCACAAGACAAGAACACAAGACGGCCAGCTTCTCACTCCACCCATTATCACTACTGCACGTTGCACATCATGGGAGTCTTTGGCAAGAAGAGTGACGACAAAGGAGAGGACTCGAAACGCTCAGCCCTCTTCGGTGGTCGATCCAAGAATAGTAAATCTCCCAACCCCCAATCGCAGAACCCATACGCGAATCTACCCTCCCAATCGGATGCCTACACTCAAGCCAAATCTCGAGCGGGCGTCCCAGGTTATTCGCAGCCAAGCTCAACATCTACCCCACCTCCAGGCTATGCGGGCGCTGGGGGAGGAGGAGGAGGGGGGTCTCGATTCCCGGACGAGAAGAAATCAGCGAATGGGTACGGCCCCGACAAATACGGCGCACAGGGAGGCTATGGTGGTGACAGATATGGGTCTGATCGTGGAGCTGGACCATCACAGGCTGTCGCCCCATCATCTCGTTCTGGCGGTTACGGTGGCCTAGGCCCTGCTCCCGCTCAACAAGATGACAACCGGAATGCTCTCTTCGGTGGTGCGAAAGAGCGAGTGCAGCAGCAACAGCAACAGCAAATGGGCTACGGCCCCCCGCCTCCCCCTTACGAAGATGGATCCCCTCAGGCCGGCGGGGGTGATTATGGTGCCCCCCCACGGCCAGACTATCAGGCCTACGGCGATCGGCAGCTGACGGCCGAAGAGGAGGAGGAGGAGGATGTGACAGCTACAAAGCAGCAGATGCGATTTATCAAGCAGGAGGATGTGTCTTCTACCAGGAACGCATTGAGGCTGGCGGCGCAGGCTGAGGAGCAAGGGATGAACACTTTGGCCAGGATTGGCGCCCAGGGCGAGCGGATACACAATACTGAGAAGAACCTTGATCTGACAGCGAATCACAATAAGCTGGCCGAGGAAAAGGCCAAGGAGTTGAAGAAGCTGAACAGATCCATGTTTGCCGTGCACGTCTCCAACCCCTTCACAGCAAGCTCTCGGGAGGAACAGAGGAATTTGGATGTTTTGGAGAAGCACGCCGTCGAGCGCGCACAGAGGGAGGCGTCGCGGAGGGAAGGTTTCCAGACGGATCAGCGGATGCAGCAGACGTTCAAGGATCTGTCGAGACAAGATCCTAACAGCGTGACGACGAAAAAGGCCAGCTTGGCTGAACGAGCCAAGTTTCAGTTTGAGGCCGACAGCGAAGATGATGAGCTCGAGAATGAGGTATGCTGACTCCTCGTACTACGACTCACAGACGCCGGAACTAGTTGCTGATTGAATCCCAGATTGACGGTAACCTCAGCGCTCTGGGAGCGGCAGCTGGGCGACTCAACGGCCTCGCCCGCGCGACGGGCAAGGAGGTGGATGAGCAGAATCGGCATCTGGAGAGGATCAATGCCAAGGTTCGTCTATGGTATCCGCCAGGTGCAATGCCTCAACTGACGTTTATTTTAAGAGTACGAAAGTCGACGACCAGATTGCTCTCAATCGTGCACGTTTGGATCGATTCCACTGAAATGTATTGGGGTGGCGAACGCAGCGAGCTACAAGCTAGGGTGGATGTATAGTATCATACGCGTGGGCATTGACACCCATGCTCTTGGTATGCAAACCGAAATAGACATCTAGTCGCATGCACGATTCGGCTATTGCGCCCAAGATGGTTCTATAGCAGCTAGCATTTTTCCTTGGGTCGCTCCATTGATTTATTCCTCGGTCACCCCAATCATTGGCCCACACGCGACCTAGGAATAGAGCCATCTCAGAGGGAACATTCGACCGGGAAGGCCCATCGTCAGTCGAAGGTGGCAAATCCTAGATGGTCTGTGTGCTTTTAATAGACAGCCGCGCTTGAACCTGGTCGCCATTCCAGCCTCATTATCTGTTTGCAGAGATCAACAACCCAAGCCACAACGGGTGGGTGGAGAGGTGGGCCCAAGGAAACTTCCTTGCTTGGTAGTTTGAGGCAGATCATTCATGTGGCTCCCACGCAGCATGGAAAATGATGATGATAAGCGTCCAATGGGTTCATGACAGCGGAAGGTCCGTGAATTGGGCCTATGCCTTTGGGTGGCAAATATCCCTATGCAGGGCACGGGATTCTCCACAATTATCTGCCGAAGACTGGGAGTAGGTAAAGATCAGCATACGTCTTTAAGCTCATGCCAGTTGCCGCGAATGGCGTCAAAGGCTMCGCTCTGGTAGTGGTCACTACACAATTGTCGACACATCCTTGTCGGAAGTAGTGGGCTGCGAGATCTCCGAGAAAGTATAGTGACAGTCCGTCGTACCATGGCATTCCCGAGGTTAGATCTGGAGGCGTGAGAATAGTTGCAAGGCGAACGATCGTTAGGTGGCTATGAATACCGGCTCTGTCTAAGGGTGGGGTGCTCCTGGCTCCGATTCGTTCTCCCCAAAAAGTGTCAAGCGCATTCGTTCGGCCACATACTGAATAGACCGTCCTACGAGTCAGCGTGGGCCGGTAAACTGGTTTGTGTTCACCATACCAGAGTCAGGATTTGGAAATACAAATGAATCAGGCTAAACATCCAAGCCTTGCAGTCTTGCAATTTGATCAACCATGTGTTGCACGTGCCCTCGTTGTGCGAACACGCATTGCAAAACACAACCCGCAAAAGACACGTGCTGTCCGTGCTGTCCCAAACTGAGTGTTGCCACCTGCACTGTCCATGTATGTTCATGGCGGTTCACTACATACAGGTGGTCTCAGCTGGCACTAGACGGAAAGTGATAGACCCCTCCCACCCAAGGATACAATCTCACACTAGATGGTGGCGCTGAACGAGCAGCGGCTGCGTGCGTCTGGTGCGTGTGGGCTGGTGGCGCTACATTCAATACTTCGGTAGAGGTACAGCCGGAGGGACGAATGACCATGGCTGACGGGAAAGGGTCCAACCTGCCTTTCATTCGTCCATTTCCCCTCCCCAATATCGAATACTGGCTGAGCCAGTTTCTTCTGGCGTATCACTTCATCATTTCTGCACTAGCACCCTACGTTCGTGCAAGGATCATAGCAGCCCATTGCGGAGGATGATATGGTGGTAAAGCGACCCATGGAGAGCATGATGGAGACCAGTTTTAGGACCGAACAAGCAGTCCATAAATCATGAACAGAAAAAGCAGGCGTGCATTCTTGGTTCAGAGTCCCGCCCATCGAGCCTCTCACATGGCATCATACATTCTCACAGAAACAAATGCGCCTTTGCATCAGTAACCCAAATACGCCCCCTTCCGTTGGATGGATGCGAAGCGACAGACAGTGAGACTAGCACTCGATCAACCGCAGCCTTGCAACCAACTCCCAATCACCGGACCCTGATTGGATGTCTGCTGAACCCCGTTTCACATAGCGAATCAACGACGCGTGTAGCTTTTGCTTCTTCCCCTAAACCACTTGGAGCGATGACGGCAGATAGCCCACCACGGTTTGAAAGTCAAAGYCAAATGGCGTTTTGTGGCTTGCAGGGATTGCTACCTTACTAGTGTAGAGCTGACCACTCAGCACGCGCTACAAGCCTGGCTAGCACGCTTCAACTGATTGAACTGACGTAGTCAACCCAATTCTATTTTCCCCCGTTGATTTTTCACTTCTCATTCCTGGCCTGCCCTTCTGGCTAGCGTCAGGGTTCTGCGCAAGCTCGTCAAGCCATTGACACGGTGGAGTTGTGCTGTTTGTGGAGATTCCCTGGTTCCAATTCGTCCTTTAAAGTACAACAGGTCCCCGCTGATCACTTTCTCAACACAATCATTCCATTGTTGATCAATAGACTGCAGACCAAACACCTCGTATCTATTCTTAACATTGTACCCATTGAGCTTGTGGTGATAGCGCTTCACGTACAGGCACCGAATGCAGAGCACATATAGCTTGTGCTCCACCGCAACAGTCCTCTTGCTTCAGCATATCCGCAATAGGGCTTGCCARGGCTGTAAACAAACCCACGACGACTAGCATCTCCATTCTTCCGCGAGCAGCACCCGCATTGCAGATCTTCCGTCGCACATCAACAGATATTCCCTCGCACGAGACCACCATGGCCATGACTCTCGACAACAGCAATAACCGACACCTTGGGTCCTTGGGATTTGATCACCTGCCATACAGTCACAGCCCGCAATTTTCCAATCCATGGGCCCAGAATGGTCAGCTTTTCGGCAGCAGTATGAGCTCCAGCAACGTGGGTTTCGATGCTATTGCAAAGCAGCAGCAGCAGAACTCGCGCGCAACGACAGCATCGGTCCCGTTCCCGTCCTCATCTGCACCCTCACTCAATGGCAATTATCAGACCACTTCCTATCCTCAGCCCGATCTTGTGAGCATGTCGCAGGATCTGGTCAACAATAATAGACAAGCGTATGACAACAATTACTCCGCCGCGCCATCTTCAGTGGGCTCATTTGCACCCACATCATCACCATATGGCAATACGTATGCGCCTGTGGCCCATACACCTCATGAAGATGAACACCGACGTTTGTCTCACAGCCATTCACCCCCTCGCGCGCAACCGACCTTCACCGATGCTCTTGACGCTAGTCGAGGTATGGTTGCTTTGAGTCAGGATATGACCACTCCAAGAAATCTTTATGCCAGCAACGAACGTTCCACTGATGGCTATGGCTTCCCGGCTCCCCACTCCGCTCAGTCATCCATCTCCGGCGCCAGCTATACGCCGTCGTCTTACTACGCCGGCTCCGTTGACTCTTCGGTCTCTGACTATGGATCTCAATCGGATCTGGAGTCGGTTTCTTCTCGGACGCTACCCCGACCGACCGGTCTCGTCGGAGCCAACGGTCTGCCCCCGCCACAATCAATGATGGGCCAATTCAACTCCAAGATTTCTTCCAGCACCCAAAAGAAGCACAAATGCAAGGTGTGCGACAAGCGCTTTACCCGGCCAAGCTCCCTACAGACCCACATGTACAGCCATACCGGGGAGAAGCCTTATGCCTGTGAACATGATGGCTGCGGCCGACATTTCTCTGTCGTCTCCAACTTGCGCCGCCACCGGAAAGTCCACAAGGGCGATCGCAATAGCCCCTCTGATTCAGACCACCAGTCCCCCGAGGGATCATGGAGTTCCGAAAAGTGAAAGCGCATCTTGAACTCGATTTGTCTCCTTCTACTTGTCACTCGATTCACGACCTGGACTTTGATGCATTTGCATCTTCGTCCATTTTCTGGACTTTGGCCCCTTCATAGCTCGGTCTATCATCTGGACCTTGGTTCATTCACCTCACTACCAATAGAATGATACCCATAGCGCAGGCAACAAGGAAAATTCGATATCAGGGAGTACCCTCTGCGTCTACAGCAGCGGAGGACGACGCGCCGGGAGCGGTCGCTGGCACATGGAGTTGGTGACGGAATTAGAGCAGGGCGTTGGCATTTAATTGACGATTCCCATTGTACGATTAGGATGATGATTCTTCGATACCCACACTCGCTAGCGAACAGCGATTGGCAGATTGATTTCTAGATATTTAAAACATGTTTTCTACTCTAAAACATGTCCTTGACTCTATTCCATTCCATATGCGTACCCGTCTCAMTTCATGTAAATATCTCACCAATGCTTTCATGTCGATAGGACTGACAAAAAGCTCATCCCAAATGACATCAATCGAAAATACCCTCTTCACTGCTTGCAAATACTTGCATATCCTAATGCAGCCTCCATGTCTTGGCTACATAATCGCCCAATTCAAGCATCAGCGCTAACGTTTCAAAACCCGATGTCATTACGTCAATGGCGTGCTTGATCCCCGTCTCCGATCCCAAACGGTGTGCACACCAACCATGGTTGACCAATTATGTCTCGCCCAAATTTGATCTCGCCATGCCAAAAGCAGCATAAGGCAAACGTGCCCACTGCACGAGAGTGGGGAAAGGAAAAGGCGCCGACGCTCAAAGATGAGTGGTCCCCTGCAGACCGGAACGATTCGCCGAACGTATGGGACGAGAAGGGCGAAGTAAGACCGCTCGAATGGACACCACTATCAAAGGAATATGACTACCGAACGATGTCATAATCAGCGCCGTGCCTCTTGGAAAGTATGCAAAAGTTGATTTGTTTTCCCCCCAGGAAGATCTCGAGGCAACCATGTGCTGGAGATCGTGGAGCCATGACTGGCTGCCGATTGACGCAGGATTGGGTGAGCACGCGGGATGTTAAGCGAGGCGTCAGTAACGCTTGCCTTGGCTGGGTATGACGTCATCTGCATCACCAGGCATTATTGATCAAGCGACCGTTATCAACATCGAATGCTCTACCCATCTATAGACTTCAGCGCTTATCATGGCACATTGTACGAACCTGGTAGATAGGGATGGTTTTCCATTCACTAAGGACTGTTTGCGACCATCACAATCTACCGAGAGTATTCTCCTCATGTGCATGCATCATCTGAGCCTTGTTTCACTCTCGAGGTTTCGAAAAGCATCGCCTTCTGCACTCTCCGAGCAGACACTCTCTGCCGCCGTTAAATTGAAGCTTGATCCGACAATCAATCTGACGCCGCAAACACTCGTAAGATTTCTTCACCAGTATAGAACCACGCATAATTGTTGTTTCTGTTGAGTTCAATCGTGAGCTGAAGCTTGCTTATRTTATTTCCCCTCCATTGCTACGTCGTTGACGGTRTTGCATTGCTCGCTTTTGTACCTCATGCAAATTTCTTTTGTTCGTTGCATCTCAATTTCTTACATCATGGGTCTTTAATGCGCTTGCCTCAGAATGCCTTGAGCTTCGCCTTACTATTCAAGTCTATAGCTCTACCAAACTAGTCAATGAAAGGTTAAGCTTGCGCCATCATGGACAGGGAGGAGGGTTAAAACAAGGACCTTTGTCTCGAATATAGGAGTACTTGGTGAGACTGTTGTGAACCAAGACGAACACGTTTGGAAAGACGGCTGCGCCTTGATGGACGAGTGTCAAAAGCATCGAGCTGAGAGGCTCTTCAATTTCTTGGTCTGAAGTTCTGGTATCGCCAGTACTATCCATTATTAATTCAACCCGCCGCTTATGTATATTTTATCTTGGAATTGTCCAATCGAGAAATACTGGAGACAAAGTTGAAAGCTACCTGATGGTTTGTGGATTTGAAGCAGGATCAATAAGCTCGTTCGCTTCTGCTGATGCTCCCGACTAATGTGCCCCCTCGACCCCCATTCTCGATGCAAAGTGCCATCCATTGGACTGCGCTACAAATGGCCACCCTGTCCTCATCAACCAGCCAAGGGATGTTTCAATTTTTTAAGACGTTCAAAGTCACCAGGCACATTTGTTCCGTTGGAGTCGATTTCCAAAGGAATGGTGACTTGAGAAAAGTAATATTAAATAATTCTTTGCCAAACATTTAGCGCTTGGAGATTGTGATTCCGCTGATGTCTTTCGACAACCCAAGTGCAGCTCAGGATAGGGACACAATCACATCTGCGTTCCAATTACAAAGTCACATGAAGTGGGTTAGCGATGCAAGTATCCACAATTCGAATGAAGAGCCTATTCCAGCTTACGATCAGTGTTCACCGAGAGACCATCACAGCGATATCAGTATGCCAACCTCTTTACGTCGATGGTGCCGATGGCGAAGCGAGAACCGCATCATGCTTAGAATCCCACGGAGAAGCTCCGGGCTCTCAGGCTGAAATCCTACATACCCATACTTACCTAGAGTTGAAGACATTCCTTTTCTTCGAAAGCCATGTGCATGTTACCCCGACTCCCTTCGATTGAGATTTTAGACGATGAATTGCCAGACGTTACATTGTCCTCTCCGCTCCAAAGTCCTTGCCCCATCCTCATGACACCTGACTGTTCTCGACTAGGACGAATATCAAGGTCACTCTGCTCGATAATCTTCTATGTAGCTTGCCGGATAATTGCTTGCTGATCTGCTTTTTGGCTTTTCTACATTTTTCAAAGACGTCACTAAGGATCATGCTCCTCATTTCATCTTGCCTCCAATATGCGAAGTCACAATATTGTAAGCCGCCAGGTTTAATGCAACGTTCTCGAGACTTCAACCGCCAACGGCCGAATAGGCACTCAAGGGATCTGCCCAAAGCTCCTGACAGCCAATCTTCGCATTTTCATCAAATTGGCTTAGCACATACACGAAATTCTCTTCCCACGCTTTACCTGTCTGGATACTGCTGAACTTTGCGTGCAATCTCACCGTGACAATGCCCTGAGCAGCGTCTACAGCAATGTGTTGTTTGGGAGGCACAGTGACGGATCCAGGTTCAACGGCCAGAGTGGCTGTCAAGAGATCGTAGTAGTCATCGCAAGTTCCCGTCTTCGCTCCATCCTGGCTGCGCCGGCCTCGGAAGGTGACGGCGAGAAATGGCAGTCGAGCTGTTGCCCACGACGGTCCATGCTCCAATATCATAGGGTCCGCAGTAAA
This sequence comes from Ramalina peruviana, assembly GCA_001956345.1. Classification (NCBI taxonomy): domain Eukaryota; kingdom Fungi; phylum Ascomycota; class Lecanoromycetes; order Lecanorales; family Ramalinaceae; genus Ramalina; species Ramalina peruviana. The sequence goes on from MSTJ01000072.1 coordinate 40,307, forward strand.
AAATCGATCAAGGCACTCATGACCAGATACACCAGAGGCGAAGCCAGTACAGAAGTCAAAGGCTGTATTTCGCAAGCGCTCGACCTTGTCAGATTGTGGGCTGCTTCCCTGTGCCATCTTGTGACTGAGTGTAGCTGGATCGACGAGAGAATGGGTTCTGCAAAATCATACCGAGTCTAAGAAATGATGACGAGGCCTGTTGAAGATTCCATATTGGGAAATTGTGGGGCGTTCACAAGTTCAAAGTCGGTCAAGCTGCCTAAGCAGTTCAAGTACATCCGTAGCTCAACAAGGGTGACAAGCGTTTGTCCCGAGCATTAATAAGATCAAATCGGTTGATCCGGGCCACAGCGGTCGTCAGCTCATGCATTGGCCGCGCCTGACCGCTCCCGCACTCGTCACAATACGAGATACCAGAGAACGTCTCGGGGCATGAACGAGCAAAGCGGCTTGGACTGCTGGTCCAAGTCGGAGAGGACTTAAAGAGTGTCACAGTCCGCTGACAGAACGGCGCTAGCATCTGCGGTGGCTTTTGGCTTTGTGATCTCACTTCGCTCATGACGCCGCCCATCCGCGTGGACCAAGCCCAAAAATAAATTCCTTGGTTTTTTTCTTCACACTGTCACTATCAAGTTGCCTCTAGAACTGATCCTTCGATTCTCTGCATCTTCTAGCTGTGCATATACATTTTCTATCGTGCAAGTGCACCGACGCTCGTTTCGCAACTCCCCCTTTGCGCCTTCCTTCATACTCCTTACTTCGTACATTGGGGGTTGGAGGTAGGCTGGGCTGACACGTCTGGAAGGCCGACTTCCGCCAAAGTCCGTCACCAGCAAAGTCAGATGAAACACCATCTTCTCACACTTTGATCTTTACGGAGAGCTTTAGGGACCATTCTCTCAAGCCGGCAAGGCCAATCCAATCGCSATCATGGTCCGCAATCGAGGTACGCCCCCTYCTATCCCAGATGAAAGCATCTCACTAATGGCCCTTGCATAGTCTTATCCTTCATGTCGGCCTTTGGGCCCCCAAAGTCACCCCAATCAACTACCTTCTCAGGTCAAGCCGAGAAGACAGCTCCCCCGCTGCAATCCCAACCAGAAGCACCCTCGGTTCCGTCAGCTCAGCATGAGGCACYCCCAGCACAAGAGTCTCCACGACCAAGAACCAGAACAGAGCGGTCATCTTCTCGACCAATGTCCATGGTCCAGACCTATCAGCCTCCCGTAATGGAGATCGCTCAAGATACCATCCCTGAGCTGCAGCCCATCTTTACTTTTCTCAATAGCCATGCCAACAAGCTATATCAAGAAGGCTACTTTCTGAAGTTGAATGACCTGGACACACGTAGGCTCTGACAGGATACATCCAACCAAACATATCTGACTCGTGACAGACGGACGTCCCAATGCTGACAGGTCTTGGACCGAGTCTTTTGCTCAGCTCGTTGGAACGGTGCTTTCCCTCTGGGACGCCTCAGCTCTGGATGCCGCCGGTCAGGATGGCGAAGTAGCACCTACATTCATCAATTTGGCTGATGCTTCAATCAAGATGGTCTGAMGTACCAGATACCCATCAATCGAGTTCACGGCTAATTCGCTATAGATCGAAACACTCCCAACGCGCTCGGTGGACATTCAGCCCCTTCAGAATGTGTTGAGCGTATCGACCGCCGGCAAGAACCGCTATCTGCTTCATTTCAATTCCCTACACTCCCTTACCCAGTGGACGGCTGCTATAAGGCTAGCAATGTACGAGAACGCAACGTTACATGAAGCCTATACCGGCTCCTTGATCGCCGGCAAGGGGAAGCTTTTGAACAACATCAAGGTCATCATGGATCGGACAAGGATCAAGAATGAAGACTGGACCAGGGTTCGTTTCGGAGCCGGGACTCCCTGGAGACGGTGCTGGTGTGTCATCACACCCCCGGACGAGAAGGACGTGCAGAAGCAGCAGAAGCAACTTAAGAAAAAGTCGGCGTACGAGCGAGTACAGCCGCTCAAAGGCAACATCAAGTTTTATGATACCAAGAAAACAAAGAAAGCATGGCCCATTGCAACCATCAATGAGGCTTATTCCGCCTACGCCATATATCCACAGTCAAAGCCTCTCATCGACCAGTCCACGCTCATTAAGGTCGAAGGCTCAATCACGATCCATTCCGACCGGGACATCACGAACGAAGGTTTTGTCTTTGTGATGCCAGAGGTCCATCCCGCAGTCAGCGGTTTCGAAATGATGCTCCGCTACCTCTTCCCCCTTTACGATATTTTCGCCCTGTACGGCCGCCCGACAAGGTTGATCGCAGACACTCTTGACCCACGGAGTCTGATGTTCGCGCTTCCACAAGAGAAGCGTTATGGTTATCTCGAAATCTTGGACGTCGCCGGACTCATACACGAAAAGGGTAGCTCGAATTGGACGGAGCGAGAATGGCGCAGAAAGTTGAAAGACTTGACTTCTGCGAGGATGACCAGGATGACAACCAATGGCAGACCACGCAGTCGCGCCAGCAGCTATAGAAGCTACCGAAATAGCCTCCCATCCCGTGGTGGAGGTCTTCGTTATGAAGACGGGGCTTCAATCAAATCTACGCCATCTCTAAGAGACGAAGCCCCCCCTATGCCTCCTCCGCATACGAGCTCTGCGCCTCCAGATGCATCCGTGCTCCAATCGCCTTTGGTTACCCCCAATCGGCCGAAAGCGCAGCATCAGAGATCGTTCTCCGCGGTGTACCCAGCATCCGAGCCGCAACACCGACGATCTCAACGAGATCGCAAAGACTACAGTGACTCGCCCTCACGGGTATCGTACGAGCAATCAAGGCCGTCATATGAGGCTTCCCGATCCGGCAGGCCCTCATATGAACAAGCTCCACCGCCTCCGATGAAGGCCTTTGAACAACCTCCCACGCCGCCCACCCACGGCGTTCCAGTCAGTCTTGCCGCGCAAAAGGCTCAGATGCAAGAGCGATATGCTGCTGAGCTCGAGCCTACCAAAGATCGGAGCAGCTCGGAAAGCGAGAGAAGACTGAGGAGCAGCGAAAACACGAACGGACTAGTCCAGCACCACGATCTACGACCTGCGGAACCGCCATCGCAAGTTGCCGCTCCACCAGCCTTTTCACATGAGCCTGGAGCAAGGCCTCAAAGACGTCCAGGGGTGTCGCCGGATATGCGCCGGGCCAACAGCAGGCTCTCTGTAACCACCTTGCAGCAACTGGCTGATGCTGGAAAGAACTCAACGGTCGGAGGAACGGCAGCAGCGGCAGGGGCAGCAGCAGCATGGAGATCGAACAGCGGATCTATCAAGAGTGGAAGAAACTCAGAGGATCAAGGACAACGTGGGGTAATCTCTTCAACCAGAAAAACGGGGAATACTGCTGACCGGTCAACTTCTGTTGAAGGCATGGCACGAGTAACCGCTGCCTATCCCAACCCGATCAATGCTGGATCTCGGAAACCCTCGACATCCTCCAACCAGTCCGGTGCTCTCTCGCCGCCCTATTACAAGGATAAGCCTCTCATGAGCTCATACGATCTACTGAGCCCGCAAGGTTCAATCTCACGGACCGTGTCTCCCTTGTCGCAAGCTTCTGCTCCTTCCCCTCCTCTTGAGTCGCCGTCAGCAAAGGCTGTTTACACGGCGGCGGAAAATCATGCTGCTTCACCTAATCCGAGCTCTCCGTCCTATATTCAAAAGCCTCTACCTAGACCAATGAGCCAATCCCGACCATCGCCTTCTCGAACAACCACTGGTCAAAGCATAAGCAGGAAACCCGTACCAGTGAGGACGCCAACGTCTCTTTCAAGGGCTGATTCGCCCCCCAAACCGGCATCAACACCATACAGGCATGAAAGTGCCGAGCCTCCGATGCCAGTCGCCAAATCTAGTCTTGACAGTCTGAACGATCGTTACGTCGACGAAGATGCACTCGCCCAAGTTCTAAGCTCTGAACACACAAACTCACTGACAAGCGGTGGTCGAGGGGGCATACGAGATGACGATGTGAGCGTCTACGACAATGAATCCACCGTCTCACCTGATTACGCAAGCACTCGGAAGTCCACAGATACCAAGAGGTCTCAGCGGTCTGTTGAGAAGCCTCGGAGGGGGGTCCTGAAGACTGTAGGGACTCCAGAGCCTGCATTGCCCCAAGAGGTTCAAGTTGGAGACGCTCACTACCGTCCTGGAGCTACTCCAGAGCCCCAAATAAGCGCGGCAATCCCGTTGGTAGATTTTGGCCCAACGCAACGATTCGATCCTGCAACAGGCAATCGTCCAAACACTGCGCCCTCATTGTCACAGCCAAACCATCAAAGGGCGAACTCTTCAGACTGGTTCACTCCGACGCCTAGCCCCCGTGATGACAGTCCCATAAGTGCGAGCCCATCATTGAGCGTACAGCCTGCCGGGAGGCAGCTTGATTCTCCTGAACCGTCTCCCAGCCGCAATTTGATGACCCCAGAACCCCATTCTCAGGGCACCTCTCCTCTGGATGACAACCGAAGAAGTATGGTTTGGCAGCCCGGCGCGCGCATTGGGGCAAGCAGTCCCAGTCCGAGGCTTTCATTGACGCCAGAGCAATTTGTCCAGCAGAGAGCCGCTGCCAGTCGGGTAACACCAATATACGCCCACGGTCGCCAGAAGTCCGCCTCACCCACCCCTCCAATGACATCACGCCAGTCGTCAGGCGATTGGGCAAATCAAAACACAAAGTCTGGTCCAAGGAAGCTGCAAAAGAGACATTCGTCATATGGAAATGAGATACCTTCACGGCCTCAGTCGCGCACTGCTTCTAATTTAATGTATTCTTCTGCTGACTATTCCAACAATCTCTCCGCTCGGGAACAGGAACATGTAGCCCGTGTCACTGGCTCTCCGCTCATCAACATGGCGGGAAATAAGGGCCAGAACACGGGCTCCCAGGGTGGCGGCCTGGTGGGCGCCATCGAAGCTCGGGAGAAAGAGAAAAAGGAGATGAAGCAAGGTCTCAGCGGGCAGATGGTACAGCAAGCCATTGCTCAGAAGCAGCATCTTACCCAGCAAAAGCAACAATCATCGTACACCATGCCGACTCAACAATTTACCACTCCGCAGCCTCAGTACGCCATGCCAGGCGGTTACCCACCCTCGCCAACTCAGTATCACGCCCAACCGAGTCCTCAGCAGCAGTCCCAGTACTATGGCTGGAATGCGCCAGGACATCAGCAGCAGCAACCGCCACTTCAATATCAACAACCCCAAAATCCACTGCAGCAGCAGTGGACTCCGCCAAGTGCGGGACAACTTGTTGGACCACGTCGTACGCCGACATATGAACAGCAGTCACAGGAATATTACCGAAATGGGAACACGCAGGAGCAACAACAGCATCAAGGATCATATTTTAGTAATAGACGGTAAGGTTTGATTATCGATTTTGGCATCTTCGACTTGGCCTCCTCGACAGCGCTCAATCCTTACCTTTACTACGTCTGTATAGAAACTGCATCGACATAATTCATATTTTCGTGACGAGTTAGTATGGGATAGCTTTTGGGAGGAGTTTTGGGACAGAGTCCTTGCCGAAACTTCTGTACATTCTTGTGGGAAACTCAATATATACACTTGATTTAAATCACTGAGAATCCGTGACTGGGGTTGTGATTGCTATGCTGTAGATTGGCCATCCAAGGGGCATGTAGGCATCATTCGAGCCCTTGAGTTACGGAAAAATCAGGTCACGTGCCCATTGATGGTCTTCTAGTCAGCTTATTTGTCGCCTTTCATCAAGCCAATATACTCTGAATGGTATGCACACATAATGGTAGGTCAAGCGGCAGACGAAGGCCAGACAACCCTTTCCATTCGAAGAAGCCGAATCGTCGCCAGCCATCACCATGATCCTAAAAAGCTTCATGACATCAGTATCAAATCCGGCAGAATATGCGGGATCACTGAACATACGAAATCTACTGATACACAAGGACTCAATGAGCCGGTGGCTATGGACGCGGATAGTCACTTAGTGACGCCAAGTCTATGTCACGCCCACGTACATCTCGACAAAGCCTTCTTGACGAGTGACCCAAAGTATGCAGACTTGCGACTGGAAACAGGTGGGTTCGCCGAAGCCATGGAAATTGGCACCAAAGCGAAGAAAAGGTTTGAGATGGAAGATCTATTGAGGAGGGGCAAGTGGTAGGTGCAATGGTCCTTCGACTACTTTCTGCATCGTATCCCTGAGGTCGTACGAAGAAAGTGGCTTCTGACGCAAGAGGGCCCTTGATAGGCTCCTCGCCGAAAGCGTGGCAGCTGGAGTGACTCACATGCGAGCCTTCATCGAGATTGATTCCACCGTCGGCTCCAAATGCTTGCTTGCAGCAATCACATTGAAGCGCAAGTATGCGCATTGCTGTAGAATACAGATCTGTGCGTTCGCTCAAGACCCTCTCTTCTCTGGCCCATCGGCAGAGGAAAACAGACGTCTTTTCGAGACCGCATGCTCAAATGAGGATGTTGAAGCGATTGGGTCGACTCCTTACGTTGAAGACTCAGACTTGCACTCCAAGGAGAATTTGGAATGGACTGCGAAGCTTGCACAGCGCGTGAACAAGCATCTGGACTTCCATTTGGACTACAACATTGACATCGACAAGCCGGTCATGGCTAGACAAGCCATCGAGCTTGCAATCGAGCTGGATTGGCGCAGGGCCAAGACCGACAAGACGATTGTCTTGGGCCACTGCACGAGGCTCACACTGTTCTCAAGGGAGGAATGGCAAGATCTTAGCCACATCATACAGCGAAATGATCTCCCCATCTACTTCGTCGGCCTCCCAACGTCAGACTTGTTCATCCAAGGCAAGCCTCCCAACGGYTCGGGCGGTGGTGAGCGTCCACGTGGGACGTTGCAAATACCGCAGATGATCCAGCAGTATGGCCTCAAGGGGGCCATTTCCATCAACAACGTCGGCAACGCATTCACTCCCCAGGGTACTTGCGATCCTCTCGCKCTTGCCAGCTTAGGTGTGGGAGTATATCAGGCTGGCACTGTGGCTGATGTGCAATGCCTGTTCGAATGCATAAGCTCGCGAGCTAAGGAAGCTATCGGCCTTGAATTCGAGGGTGGATTTCGAGTGGGAGGCCGAGCAGATTTGGTCATTTATCAACCGAAAGGCGAAAGTAACGACCGCCTCTCAAAGGAGAGAAGGCGACTTGGCCTAGAGGATTTGGTCTATGATCCACCCAGGGATCGGCAAGTCATCTTCGAAGGCAGTGTGGTGGACATTTGACCTTCATGTGGGCTCGCTGCCGTGAGATTTGGCAAATCGAACATCCCCGCTACCTTCGCGGCGTCAAGCCAGAAACAATGATATGATCATGCAGAGTGCAGGTTTTCTGGGGAAGAAACAACTTAGGATCAGCTACGCTAAATAGGTCTTCTACGTCGATCTCACTCAAAATCTATTTCAGATGCTTGGAGAAAAAGGCCGCCAACTGATCGTACCTATACAACTAAGTCAGCTTGGGATGCTGTAAGTGCAACAGGATACATACCCTCTCTCGAATTCCTTGACGCTCTCCTCGCCATTGTAAAAGCCTCTGGCGCCCATCCATCCGTGCTGCATGTTGCTGTACTGATCCACTTCCACATTGTTCTTCGCTTTTAGAACAGACTTATATTTCTCAACGACCTCTGGTTCTGCATCCTTCTGGGAGAAGAGACACTACATGAAATATCAAGGATCATTATCCATTCATGTTTTGCAATCAGGCAATCGGGGCAGGTATTGAATTGGATTCCAACTCAATATTGCTAGAAAAGCCCCTGAACCTCTTTGAGAAGGAAGGCTCCTTTTGGAAAGTACGTACGATGTGAGGAATGGTCAACTTGTCAGCATCATCACTGTCTATGCGGCTATAGTGTTCATAAGCGAATGCACGCTGGCTGGTTCTTATAGCCAGAGGGAACTCACCCTGGATGGGCAGTACCAGAGACTGCAAATGCGGAATCCTGGCCACTTGCCATGATTGCGACCTTACCTCCCCAGCAAAGGCCATAGACCCCCCATTTTTGGACAGTCGGGTACTTGTCATCCAACGCCTTTCTCACACGCATGAGGGCACTCGAGCCTTCGTCGGTATCTCCATGCTTCTCGCGCCATGCCTTGGCGGCCTTCATCTTCTCCTCGGTGTCTGGAGGATAGAGGGACATGTCCAAGGGATGGCCGTCGAAAAAGTCGGGCACTACAACACGAGCATTGACCGCAGACGCCATACGATCAGCCCCCTGAAGGGTCTGGGAAGCCATGCCAAATACATCGTTGATGGCGATGATGCCGCAGGTCGACGACGCATTAGGAGCAATTTCATCTGCGCAAGAGCAACGCGTGAGGTCTTGATCCAAATGTAAAGATAGCGAAGCGGATTATTTACAGATGTGGAGGCCTGCGATTTCAGTATAGCTTCCCTTGGGCTTGTAATCTACAGTCACTGCTGGATTGGCACAGCAATGAGGGTTAAGTTCCGTCATGACGGTTTATGGATATGGAAAATGAATGCCGGGTGGACGTTCGACAGTCACTTGAGTAATGTGACCTGAATTTGATCAAGAACGAAGATATGAGGCTCCACTGATGTCGACAGCTGCATGACTGCTGCAATGACGCCCTCTTTGTGGCACTTATGCAAAGTCTTTGCTCTATCGGGTTTTTTGACGGATTTACAGTCTTTTAAACGCGAGACAGCGGTTCCTGCATTGGCGCTCGTTCCCAAGTTCTAGTGCCCGCTCAGTGCTGCTCTTTCATTGGATGTCATGCAGGTTTTTGCCGGGCTTCCGTGGCGCTATCACTCTTAGTTCGGACATTACGCATGCAGCGATGGACAGTGCAATTGTCCTGCAGCACCTCAACAGGAGTCATAGAAGCTACGAGCGACACCGTCATACGGGTCGTTATCTGCCACTCACTGTTGTTCGCGATGTCTTCTCCAGGCATCTTGCATCCAGCAACGGGCCCTGTGGATTGGCAGGCGGCAGTAACTTTCTTGTCTCTAGTAAATACCAGAAATGGCAGCAAAGAATGGAGAGCTTCCCTCTCAACCAGATCAAGACAGAACGCAGCCGGGGCAAATCGCACCCAACGCTGAACCTCAAAGTGAGCGGACCGTCGAAATTGGTCGACCTTATTCAATTTTCAAACCATGGGAGAAGAAGGCAATCGTTTTCACCGCCTCCTTGAGCGCTGTGTTTTCTCCCATGTCGACAACCATATATCTTCCAGCGTTGAATCAGCTCGCTGCAGATCTACATGTCAGCGACTCTGAGATCAACCTGACGGTGACTACATTCATGGTCAGTTGTATCATCTCCCTTCATTTAACAGCACTAGTACCAGTACTCACGTCTCTTCCTCATAAAGATCTTACAAGGTCTTGCTCCGTCTCTCATCGCTGGTTTCTCGGACAGAGCAGGTCGTCGGCCAGCTTTCATCGCTTGTTATGTTATCTACATCGCTGCCAATTTTGGACTTGCTTTCCAAAGAAGCTACGCGGCACTCATGGTACTACGGTGCCTCCAGAGTGCCGGAAGCAGTGGTACCGTCGCCTTGGCGCAGGGTGTCATCGCAGATGTTGTAACGAGTGCGGAGAGGGGCCAATACATCGCTTACACCTCCGTTGCCACTATTGTCGGGCCCATCGTAGGTCCAATTCTTGGAGGCATCCTCGCCCAGTACGGCGGTTGGGAATGGATCTTTTACTTCCTGATCATAGCATCTGGTGTCATTTTTGTTCCGGTGGTCCTCTTTTTTCCGGAGACTTGCCGCAAAGTCGTCGGTGATGGCTCTGTCCCACCTCCGCTCGCAAGCGTTTCTCTCACAAGCATCATCAAAGACAGGCACAGGCGTGCAGCTGGCGTGGAAGTGTCAGCAGCTGAGAGGCAGTACGTGACCGAAAACTACAAGGTGACAATACCAAACCCTCTGTCGACATTGATGGTCGTGTTCGATAAAGAGAACGCAATCATTCTCTTCTGCAGCGGACTGGTTGTTTCGGTTCTTTACGCGGTCAACGTCGGAATCCCCTCCCAATTCGGTAAAACTTATGGCTTCGATGAGATCARGATTGGCCTCGTCTTCATACCTTTCGGTGCCGGCAGCATCCTTTCCGCATTCACAACCRGCAGATGGGTTGACGCTTCCTGGCGCCGCCACGCGAAAATAGCTGGTCTACCAGTGGTGAAGAATCGAGCTCAAGATTTGTCAGAATTYCCAGTCGAGCGAGCCCGGCTCGTGGTAGCTATGCCATTACTGTACTTCGCCTGTGCAGGACTGATAACCTATGGATGGGTCCTTGACTTTCAAACCAATCTTGCGGGGCCATTGGTCGTCCTCTTTTTCACAGGCTACGGAGTAATGGCAGGCTTCCAAGTGACACAGATTCTTATGCTGGATCTGAATCCAGGCAACCCTGCTGCATCGACCGCGGCCAATAATCTGTTCCGATGTTTGCTCGGTGCTGGAACGTCGGCCGTCATTGTGCCAATGTTCAACAAGATGACGGTTGGGTGGACTTACACCTTCTGGGCTCTCATCTGGGTCGCCTTCAGTCCGAGTCTTTGGGTCCTCAGCACATATGGACCCCGTTGGAGAAGGGCGAAGAGGGACAAAGCGCTTGAGAAGCAAGCAGAAGCTGCGTCTCACGAGGCGTCCGAGCATGGAGACGACGAGCGTGCACAGTCCAAGGGCGAAATCGAAAAGTCACCAAAGGATTGACAGGTGATCTTCAAATGAGGTGCAAATGGCGGAGGGGTGGTCTAGAGATGAGCAGCTKACACGAGAAGACGATGGGTAGATCTGGGGTYTACTTGCAGAGYRTTTGCTGCCGATCCAAAGTAATCAAACATGGATTGAYAGAGGAGGAATCGTGAGTCGCTCTTTCCGTATTGGGACATAATCTGTCCCGTAATCGAACATTAAGCCTTTCTTCGCAAAATCTGCCTCAAGACTCCATTTGCTTTTCTGCTCTCTTCATTTTAGTTGCATTTGTACACCTGCAAGTCAAGGATGCCGGCCAAAGATCGAAAGTCCCCGCGAGATTCAATCAAACAGTGGCTGTTCGCTAAATTAGAGACACAACCGGCCACCTCGAAGGACCCATGCGTCCAAGGGCGCTTTATTCGTCAAAAGGACGCAGACGAGAGGGAATTACACCATCCTCGGTCTTCTAAGAGACGACGGAAAGAAAGTYYTAATACGGGAGACGTTGAACCACGCTGGCAAAGCGCAATTGAAGATACAGCTGGTCATACCACGGCGCACACATCAGCTGCTAAGCCCAATCTACAAGYCCCTTTCCGCAACTTCACATACGAGTCAGGAGTCCCAGCAGAAGAAAGAGACAGGATCAAGTCCCCAAGGAAAAGAAGACCGACAGACACGAGAAAGAGTCCATCGCTAGAGCCAGCCGCTACCGTGGATCTGGCAGTTCGCGGCAGCGAAGGAGATGAGGATCTTCGGTATAGCCCAGAATTATCAAGAGGCAAGAAGCGCAAGAAATTGGCAACCTCTGACTCACCTAGTTCATCTGCAACAGCACACCTGCYTCCCTCGCGGCCGCCGGGTRAGTCTTACAGAAGGAGACGAAGGCATAAAACTCGGGATGACAGATTCACGCTGAAAGAAGCTAGGCGGACTGGTGAGCACTCTGAGAAAGAGCATGACCTTGTGAGAAAGCCGACGAAGCGAAGAAGGGCCGAAAAGACTGGGACTGCCCTCGTTCATGAATTTRAAGCTTCAAATGTCCCGCAAGAAAGACTCACGGTACGGTKTCTCTTCCCAATCTAGACCAATCATCCCAGCGCTGATGAAATTCTTAAGTTAAAAGCGTCTCATCAACTTGGTCTGTTTGCGAAAGGAAWGGCGTCATCTCCGAAGAGACGAAGGGCTTGTAAGTCCCAATTATCTCATACTCCAAATSCTTGCTAATCTGATTTGTCAGTKCCTGATCTTGCGTTCTCGGAGCTGAATTTCCTCAACTCGCGACCACACGAAACAGTGGGAAATGGAACATCACTGGCGAAAGATACCAAGCGACGAGGGACWAAAAAAGCCGACCACAACAAGGAGGTATCAAGGTATTTCAGTAGGAGACAAGGTGTCCAAGACCACGATCAATCCTCGAGGCTGCCTTCACACAACGACCAGCAACTYTCATCAGATCACCTGATCGAGCTTCCTAAAACGCCTTTCCTAGGCTTTGGTAGCTCTGGGCACAAGTCATCATCGCCAAACAAAAGGACCAGACAGCCKGTGACTACTCATGTGTCTCAAAGGTACGACAGAGGGCCACGSTCGCCCACCMAGTCAACAAGCTATCTCAGCTGGTCTCAGACGCATCCACGTACGCCATCATCTGATATGAGACGTCAAGCAAATAACAACAATGTGCACAGATCCCCGGTTGCGAATCATAGGACCACGATGGTGTTTACCAGGCCACCATTACGGACATCTCCAAAGTCTCCTGCAACTCGAAATGAAGGCGAAGTATCTGATAGGCGAGATGTCCACCATCAGAATCAGTCTAGTCCAGCGGCACTGTCGCAAGGCTCTCGAACGGGCATCAGTYGGGAAAAAATCAGGAGYGATTCCRTTAGTCGGCACCAACCCATTTCAAACGTTGAGCAAAGTGAACTGGGGCACGAGAGGAGTGAGAGAGGAGTCATCAGAGCTCAAGACGAACGCTTGCTTGGAGACGTTGGYCAGGCCCAGAGTCAACCAGAGCAAGCTGCGCCCCAGTCTTCAGATGGGCACATTACGATGGCAAAACATCGAAGCGAAAATATGCCAACGGACAACATACGTCGCAAACCATCCCTGGCAACAATACCAGACAGTCACAGGACAGGAGATTAYGTCGATTTCCTATYAGAGCAATGTAAAGCTCCTCTTGTCAACGAGACCGTCAAAAGTTTCAAGGAAAGTCACGCACAACACAGCAATCCAACCATAAGGCGAGGACAAAAATCACCTCCCCCAGGGGTTGTYCCAGATACAAAGACCAGACCACCAGCTCGGCAAAGCCATGAAAGGGATCCTCAGCATCTGAACCTGGATTTCAAGTGGTCACGAGCTGATCTGAGTCCCTCCCATGGAATCGAGCGCCGGCCGCCACATACAATAAGCACAAGTTCGCAATTATCTTCGATACAAGGGTCACATCCATCTCACGCGATGCGGGCAAGTAACATGAATCCAGCAACGCCGAAAACGTCAGAAGCAGATAGCCGTAACGCGTGGAACATGTATGGGCATCTCTACGACCATCAACGTGAAGGATATGCAATGCCCTGGCTCAATAGAGGTCAACTCAAATCTACAGGGCGCAACATATCCATCCCAGAGACCCCGAGGGACCAAACCCAACTGTACTACGGAATGTACTCAACACCTGGTACCRATAATGTCCTCGAAAATGGAACTCACAGGTTCAATGGGAAAGAAATCGAAGTCATAGATGACGACTTCATTGCTGCAGCAGCAGAGGACTCGTCTAAAAGCCTTCTCAGCCCTGGACTGGATTCACTGGAGGAATTATACCGAGCTGCTAGCAATCATATGGCAGACCAGTTATCCTTTGATGAAGAGACAATCGTGCTCCCGCAACCAAATGAGTCCTCCAGGCCTTTTCGATCCTCTGTCAACAATATTCACAGACGAATGGTATCACCCCCGGCTGTTTCGTTCTCGCCAGACATACGGACGCAASACCGAGAACCTGTCTTGAATTGGAGGACGATACAGAGGCGGAAGCCGCCATCTTCGGCTGATTATAGTGTTGRTGATGRTTTGGAAGGATTTTGGAAGCCGAACAAACTCTACTAAATCAATATTCTCCCCTTTTTTTGGCAATGCGACTTTTGGATAGGACATCAAAGTTGTTGAGGATACGTATAGTGCGTTCATATGTGTCCTCTTCTCATCAAGCGACTTGGGGTACGTGCTTTGGTGCCCATTAGGAAGCGCCTGAAGCACACGAAGCGCAGCAGACGTTCAGGCAGCCTCTTTCAGTAATCAATTCATGTCCCAACATCCGCTCATTGGATCCTTTCACCGAATWCTKGGAACGTCTTCCGTTGTAAGGTAACRTTYGGTACCAGGGACTCAGCCAGTTGAGATACCTCACGGAATGCTATCTCGAGAAAAAGGGAGAAGCCGATGACGCTAAAATTGCAAGTCGATAGGTGGCGGTGTTTCAGGTCGAAGGACTAGCTACAGCTTATCGTAAGGACAGACAAGGCCGTCTCGAGGAGATCAGGATATAAACCTTGCGAGTGATATAGGGAAGGATGTGGGGAYATATTCGGACAGTTCGCGTTGACGAAAATTTTATTATTTATATTTGCAAATAGTGAATCACGAGTCTCGAACCCTCGATAACTCAGTTGGAAGAGTGCACGGCTGTAATGGATTATTGTTACCGTGATGTCGCTGGTTCGATCCCGGCTCGAGGGAGGTATAAATTGTTTTTGTCCCTCTGATGACATATTTTTTCGTATTGCGTGACTCTGCCCTGAAGATCGTGTCATTTCCGTAGGTGAATGCATACCACCCCTCGTACGTTTCTCTCCAGCATTTGACAAGATATCGTCATTACTTTGGGTTTAGTGGCTTGGCACTGATCAAGATATCTTCCGAGGGTCCGCATTCTCCGTGTTGTCTATGCCTTGTCACTACATGGTCGATAGAGGCAGCTGGGAAGATCTCCGTGTTCACTCGAGCAATGGAGCTCCTTGAGCGCGAATATGGCAGCAGCGGAAAGACCGAGGAAAGGGAGTGGGTGTTTCAAGGTCTTGGCATCAAAAGATGCTTATGTGAAAAGCACGTAAATATGGATCGCGAAGCGGCGACAGCTCATTCGAGGAAATGATGTTTGTCGCATGCGCGGGCGCTGGGTGCATTAATTCGATATCATCATGTTTCTGTAGAAGACGGAGCGGCCGACGGCTCCAGTCTCCTACAAACAGCTGATTGACAGCCTCGAGCATCGTACTCGCTCCCACGTGGCAGTCACGAAAAGGGTGACGTAGCCATCTATCATACAATTGCGAGTAATGGAAGGCAAATGGCACGAAAACCAAGGACGAGTCCGGGCGCTGAGGATGAGGCGCAATCTGCCTGGAGAAGCATCCTCCCGGCGCCAAAAGCTCCGTCGTGCGACCTCCATCCCGCCGCAGGAGATCCATRAGGTCGAGGTCAAACAGCTACCTCTCCCACCATTTCACCTCCGTTGAATTCTCGAAGCCGTTGACAGATTGCCACAATCATGGCATACAATCACGGGTACAATCCAGACGCATTGCCCGCGTGAGTGCCCTTTCCCCACCACTTTTGCCCCTCCACCTCTGCCCCTGGCTGACATGAGCTGAAATCTAGACATGCAGAACCTGAGCAGGTACTACCGGAGAGATGATCCCYTCGTTSYYTGCCTCCATTGATGAGGACCYTAGGCGGCGCAAATAATMTCCTCGCAACAACAGCCTCAACAGCCTCMACAGCCTCCACAATCTCAGCAACCTCAGCAATCGCAATACCCCCCACCACACCGGAACTCCCACCCTCCCCAACCCTCGCGCCCTTACTCGTACTCCAACCCACAACCACAGCAATACAGCCACCCGCCACCAGCACAACAGTACCAGAACAAACCGCAGCCCCCGTTGCCCCCCTCCGCCCAGCAGCAGCAGCAATACTCTCACTCCCC